>JABFAI010000259.1:0-71692 GCA_013266175.1 Fusarium gaditjirri | reverse complement strand
AGGTTAAGGCTAGTTAAAGAGTAAAGCTCTTTAACTAGCTTATATATAACTAGGTTTAGGCTATAATTAAAGTAACTATTAATAATATCAATTGAATAAAGCTTTACTTCCTAAAGGGTAATAAATATTTAAATTCTAGTAGACTTTAGAGATACTTAGATTTGCCTTTTGAGGCTAGCTTATAAACTTAAAAAAAAAAAAATATTAAACTATTTCTTGTCTTTATAGATAAAGTATCCCTTAATCATTAACCCTCACAGAGAAGGACTTGGCGTAGATGGAATGGTATAAAGGCACCAGTGTCAATCCTCTTAAAGGTCATCAAGCCCGGCCAGCTGTTTTGAGGCAAATTACTTAAGTTAATGCCCAAGTTTGTAAAGGTCACGGTTGGTGACAAACGCTTGCCGTAGGAGCCACCATCCATATCGAAATTCCACGTAAAGGGGTCGCCTGAAGTGTGGGAGATATGGAACGTGAACTGAAGACGGACGCCATCAAGCTCAGCATCCTCGGGGAGTTCAATAGCAAACTGTTGCAGTTTTGCTGCCTTAGCAGGGTTTACAAGTGTAAACGCTCCTTGGCCTGTTATAGCTTCAAGCACAGGGTGAGTTCCTTGCTCGATAATATTTGGCTTGTCAAGATACTTCCAGTTCATGGCCCTAAATGAAACTGGCCCGAAGTTAAAGTCTGTGTTCGGGTCTGACGGCTTATTGAATTCGACGTTCTGAAGTGACGAGATTTGATTAGCCAAGACTTCAGAGTATTAGAGCGACATAGATGACTTACGTCCCAGCCGTAGCCTTGGAGGAAACTATAGGTTAATTTTCCTTCGCTGGCGCATTGAGGCAATGTCACTCGACCTGGGTTTGGATTCTCATCCACTGTTGCAGTGCGAGGAATGGGAAGAGGAATCTGTGTAGACAAAACAAGGGATGCCATTGTCCAAGCAGTTACGTAGTCTGCTTCCCATTCCATTATGGTAACTGAAGATTGAGCTGCACTTGAATCTGGACCATCAGTAGTAACGGGCGAAGGACCGTCAGTAACAATAGGCTGAGGACCGTCACTGGTGATTTGTATAGGACCATCAGTGCTACTAGGTGCCGTAGGACCCGTGGCAGCGTCACACAGTTGAGAGACAGTCTCTATCACTGTCTTAGTGGCATAGACAACGCTGTCAATTGTAACAAAGCTCGTCTCCGTAAGTGAGACAGTAGCAGTGTCGTACTTGGATGTAACTCTGTGACTTGTAACAGTGCAGTCCTTGCCTGGAACTGTGACTGTCGACGTAGTCGTAATCCAACTAGTCACAGGTTTGATCTAAACAAAAGGTTTGAAATCAACACTTGAGCCTTTCCGTTCAATTGGTGTTTGACGGCTTACCAGAGTAGATACTACAGTGGTCACTTCAGTCACTGTCTTGGTGCCCAGGAGATGCACCTCCTCTATACAGACAGTATGCGCACACAAGGCATCTGAAGGACATGCCGGCAGTGGCGAGGATGTAACAACAAATGATGGGGAGGTGACATAGTTTGTTGTGACAGAGGGCGACGAGATGGAAGACGCGATGCTGGAGACGACATACGTCAAGATAAAGATTAAGATACGCATTGTCATTCGTTTAGATGGTAAGGATGGAAGAAAATATGAAAGATGATAGCAGTGGTTTGTGTGATGAACGCCATCAGAACGTACTTATTATATAGTAATGAACAGTTGCAGCTTCCTCTTTTACAACACTATCACAATCTCTACATGTCCCCACACAGTATTAATGAACAACTTATAAAGAGGTTGTTAATACGAACAGCAAGGTAAACATGTACAATACTGTATGTCGCGTATGCATCGAGGAAGGGTTTGAGCATTGGGCCGAAGTTGAATCACATTGAGTCATCCCTCCCATTGACTTCCTTGGGTTTTGGACTGGCCGGCCCACGGGCCTTGCGTTGTTCAGCTTTGACCGTCAACAGCTGACTTCGTATTACCTGCAGGTGGCTAGCTGGATCAACTATTTCGGTATAGAGGCAGAAGAATTTCTTGCTAAGTAATGAGGCCTTCAATGCCACGGATCGAGGTGGTAGTCTTGTTTTGTTGTGCTAAACTTTGTGACAAGAACGAGTACGTGCAGGTTCGTGTTCGTGTAGTATCTGGTTAGGCATTGCCTCGTGCATTGTGAGTACGATCATTAGTCTTTATCGGTAATTTTGATCCAATCAGTGCAGGACTATCTGAACAGATGCAACTATCACGACGATCATAGCACTAGCGACGGAACCGTATTGGAAGTGAGAAGGTTTAGGCTTGCAGAATGTTTGTGATTGTGTTTATAGAAGCATTTCGGAAAAGTCATTCCGGGCAGTCCTCTGATATCACGAACGGTCTGTGCAGAGTCTTGAAGGAGCCAATACTCCGACTGTACCTCATAAATATTGATTGATGCATATTCCCTTAGAATGTTGCAGGTCAAATTGACCAATAGTTCGTTCGAGATGCACAAGTTTGATGTCTGTTCTTCACCTGCTGGTGCTTACCGAGGTGGTATTGAAGGATGCGGGCCGCTTAATTCTCATCCCGATTCCCAACCAAGAAGGTTATTCATTGGGCTTGAGCAAATTCTCCACGCAAGACACCAATTGGCTCCGGGTGCAACCGATGGCCCGATGCCGCATTTGGAATTATCAGCCAGCCATTTGCGCTTCACCACTCATGGGATTTTGGAATATTGTCGCACTCAGCTGTGGACCTGCTTACGGAGCATTAGCGTGATATGATAGCAATGTTCGTATCAGGGAGATCAATGTCTAAGCAAGACATTATTGGATATGAATCCAATAATTCGTCATATGGCTATGGCCGTACCGCGAATAGTAAGGATGCGCGATGCAGAGAGTCGTTAGCGTGAGCTGAGAACAGAGATCAATCCCTACCACGGTGAGTTAATTATGCAGCTTCGTCAAAGAAGGAGCCGGGAGGGATGATCCGTAGTTGGCGCTAAAACGGTATCGAGAGAGATACCTACATCATCTCGTTTAGGTATGCAATGCAATCACATCACTCAACAGCTACCAAAGGTACTCAGATCGCCTAAGCTAGGTGTACATCAATCAATTTCACTTAGAGACAATCAGATACTCAGCCATCATAGACCAGTCTAGCCGCGGAAGCACTTTCAGTTAACACAATTGGGTATATATAGCTAGAAGATGCAAACACCATCTTTCCATTTTACACAAGCACATCCCAGAAGGAACTGTATATCTTCCTTCAGCTCGAATACAACGAACCTAGAAGTTGCAATGCGAATCTCTTTCTTCCTATTTCTCACAACCTTCTACGCAGCCAGCGATGGTAAGTTCTGGTCATTATCTATCAAGCTCGACTCTGAGATTGACATCTATAGTGCTTGCGAGAGGTCCCGGTCTTGTAACGTTGCCCGAGACGTGCAACTGCCCAGTCGGAGCTCGCTGCCCAGTGACCGATGGCTGTTATTTACAGGGCAAGAGGGAAGCGGCTGCAGAAGCGGAGCGCCGCTGCTCCACCTCTGTAGAAGCAGCCAAGGCCGAAGAGCAGGCGAAATGCGACGCCAAAGTCTTGCAAGAGAAGACGAGCTGCGATAGCAAGATGTCAGAAGCTGAGACCCGTTGTAATGCAAAAGTCTCGCAACAGCTTGCAGAGAGGGACAACATCTGTAACTCAAAGCTCGCGGGAACAGACAGTAGCTGCGACGCCAGAGTTCGCACAGCTGCTGCAGCAAACGTTGACGAGCTGAAAGTGTGTCGAGGTGCAATCGAATCATGCCAAACACAGCTAGCCCAGTATCAGAAACCTCCCAGCTGTGGAGTTGACAAATGGGGTCAAGGGTGGTACGACATAAAGATGGGCGTGGACCTGGCCAACTGCCAGAATATATGCAAAGCCGACGCTAAATGTCTATCATTTAGCAATAACAAGTTATCTTCTGGCCCCCATAACTGCTATCTCTATGATAAGGAGACTGCAAGTCTCCCTTCTGGCAATTACGGATCCACGCCTTGGGTCCAGTATGACAAGCGTTGCGGTCCGGTGCCTATTCCTAGTGCTCCTTCTTGTGGGGTCGAGATCTGGGGACAAGGCTGGTATAATGTTAAGTATGGCGTTAATCTGGCTAATTGCAAGAGTTTGTGTTTTGCAGACGCCAAATGTCTCTCCTATAGCGCGAACAAGTTTAACACTGGCTCCCCCATCAATTGTTATCTTTACGATAAGGAGACTGCGGCTTTGGTTCCTGGCAAGTGGGAAAATTGGATTCAGTACGATAGGCGTTGTGGTTAGGTAGCTATGCAGTTACAATTATATTAAGTTCCCTTAAAGAGGTTCTACACGTATTAGGTGTTGTAATTCGGGATTACGTTACGTATAACAGACCAGGATCTAGCAAAAATAAATAAGAAATCCTATATAATACATAGGTAATATATATTATCTTACAAAATTCAATATAGAAATCCTGCCTGGTTATTAATAGACAAACTTTCCCCGGTGCGAGAACTCAGACTCTGATCTTTCTGAATATCAAGCGACAGACCCTCCGTCTGAGGCAAAGTAATTGTTTGTGGTGAAGTAACTGGTTTCCTCTCTCACATCTGTTACCGGGCGAGACGCTGATAGCTCGGCTAAAGCGATAAGTGACTGCTCCCATTGCTCTGATGCTGGCATTTCTAACTTCTCGAACCAAATATGCATCATGGAGGGGAGAGGCTCACCCGTCGATTCGGAAAGCTCCACAGGTTGTAAGTAATTCAGGTTGTAGATCCCTCAACTCGTCGATCCTTGAGTCCTCTGAGTTGGTAGATCTGCCCAAGGGAGTGAACGGAGGGCGAAACCGTGCGTGTGCTCCAATACGTGGTCGATTAAGATTGGATCATCTCGTGGTCCTGTTGAACGACAAAGCGGGCATGTTTCGAGCCCGATGGAAGGGAGAGATGGCCATAGATGCAGTGTCCCCAAGAGTTCATCTGGAAACGAATGCCTATACTCATGGCTCACATCTTGAGTTAAATCATCGACACTTGAGAAAATAGTAGTTTGTGAAATATCGCAAAGCTGGCATTTCCATTTCTTGGGATGATGTTTCTTCATGTGGTCTTCCCATTCTGCTCGGGTGCAATACAAGAGATGCGGCATCGGACAGTTTTCGGCGATGCAGGTGTAGGGACGAAAGTCAACTGAGAGGTGCTTTCTGAATCTGGTGAGCATCAAAATGTCTGAGGAGGGCTCTGGTTTAGACTCACTTCCACACATTCCTCGATTGTAACACGCTGTTTGGCAGCGTCTCGCAACAGCAAGGACATCGCGTATCTCAAGGCGAAAGTGTCTCTTTAGCGGATGTGTCCTAGAGCATGATACTCTAAGCATAAGAGAGAAGTTCACTCTATCTAGTGTCAATTCTTCAGCATTCTGGCAGTTTTACAATTCGCCCCTCATGCACCGGGCATGGAGCAGTTACACGATCTGGTTCATGCCCGAGCCAGACCTGCGGAACAACTCAGAAAGACTACCACTGAGAGTTTATATCTCGTTTCACCCAGAGGCAACTGAATGCGAATTAGACGCCTACGCGTTCGTCCAACAAGTGTCACTTTTTCACAGATGCCCCCGGATGAAGTCTCTGGCTATACTGCTCCTGGAAATTGGGCTTGGTAAGGCTTTTCGTTGATCCTCTGACCGTCAGGTCTTCAATCTCAACTGTCGCTACTCAGTGGCTCCTGAATATTTAGAGGAGCTCAAGTCAACAAAATGGGAAAGCTTTACGCATAAAAACATCTTCACAGATGCTGTGGAAGGGTGTCTCAAGTTTGATGGCTTGATGGGCAAGGACCCGAGTTCCGACAGCTCAGACTCCCATACCGGCCGAAGAGAAATGTTGCATAGACGAGTTGGATCTCGGCTGGAATGGCTTAATAGATCATTTCGGGTAACAGATAAAAAGATGTGCTACTTGTCCGCCACGCGGGTCGCATCAGGGCTCCCGCTAGACAGTTATTGTCAGGCAAACGGATAGGCCACATCAATTGCAACCAAGAACTTAGATCAGCCCTATCTTGACGGTCAGCTCTCTATCGAAACTCATTCCCCTACCAAAGGTCAGCCCTGAGAACTTTTTGTCGCTTTTCATTGAGTGAGATCCGTATTTCAATATCCAAAACTTTCCTAATCTGCTCCTTCAATACCTGGATTCCTTTTTCCGTTTCGCTTTGTCGTGATGGGCACAGTCGAAGCTTAGTAAGTGAATCTGCATTGAGGGCGATGGTGATTGTTTGCTTGTGGCGACTTATAGCTTGTAGCATCTCCTTAGTATCACTCGTTGTGAATGGCCATTTCAAGCGGATCTGTAGCTTGTTGAGCCCAGACTGCGCTTAAAAATCTGAAAGACCTTTTTCAAGGCGATTCAGGAGCTGCTGGCATCCATGTAAATGATATGGCTTAGGCGCTGTGGCAGAGCTTTGAGGGTTGGGTTGCATCTGAAGCCCATATGCCACCATCGACAGATTATGGAGGAGGAGGGTTAAATCCTTGATCTCATCCAATAAAGCCTTGACTTCCTTTGGAGCCTGTTTAACGGATTTAGAGTACCGCGGGGCAGCTCTAAAAACAAGATCGGCAAGGGTTGCCAGCCCTGCAATACTGGCAGAAACAGACAACGGGTCCATATTTCAACAGCTACTGGATTTGAACGATTAAATGAAAAATTTTCTATCGTTGGGAGTTTCTAAGCATATGTTAGGGATGGCGAGTAAGCAATAGATATTAATAAATATTGAACAGGTGAAAGAAAGAGAAGCAAAGATGGTCAGAGACAGAGAGACTCAGAAACTCATTAGCAGAGCCTGCTTTTACCCCTGCATGGAGAATGCCTCGCTGTATTGTGCGGAAAGGCTCAAAGGCAATAAGCTGACCTTTGTAATTTCAAACCCCACTTCGGTGAGGCAATGCTACGTGTTTGTGATTTAGGCGTCAGGCCTAACTGAGCCCTGCGGTCATCTTCGAATCATATTTCGAGCATAGAAATATAGTGCAGGATTTTCTTAAGGCGAATTCAAAATATTAAAAAACTAAATAACCCTTAAAACTCGCTTAAAAAAGGAACTATACATAAGGAAGCACAACCAAGTGCACGAAAAACCAATATTGTGTAACTATATATATCTCATTATTAAAACAACATGGACTTCTGCCACTAAAGGCTATAGGACATACGAATTGGGCTCTGGAGGTCTTGGTAGAATTCGTGCAGGCAGTCAATGAGGGCTTTTTATTTTATTAAAATCACTGACGACCACCCGTGGAATCAACCGCGTCCTAAGACGTCACGACGAATCAACTTTACTCGGCCGTATTCTTCTCCCCCCAAGGTCATCCTCTGGCTCAGCCAGCTAGATATAGATAAGAACAAGAATTGGCGAGTCATTGCGACTGCAACAGGCATCGACACCCACGGGTTCACTATCAACCTTAATACATGGTCCGATTCTGTCTTGTACGCTGCCAGAATCTCCGCGTCAAGTTGGGAGCTACGAACATTTCTGCGAGCGGTATGGACTGGAGTATTGATAGTTGGTTTGATACCACCTTGTATTCTGCTGGCGGTTCTTATATTGCGCTGTCCTGAGTGTTGAGTGTCGATATTTGTAGTACCTTTTATTTAAATCATTGTTTACCGAGACATTGTAAGTGGATGAAGCAAGGAAACGTATATCAGCGCGTAATGTTAGCCGACGTTGCACCATAAGCTGGGCCGTGCATATTACTAGTGTTTATGTTTCAGGATAAAATTAGTCCGTCCGCACTTACAAAACGTAGCAATCAATTAAATGAGATTGAGTTCAGGGTAGTTGTAAAACAGTGATCGGATATCCGGCACACGATGCTGAACTGCCGATGTATTAAACTTTTACTAGATAAAGGGAATACAATTATTACTATGATATATAAAGTTTATAGAAGAAGCTTCTCGTATTACAGGGGTACCGGCTTTCTTACAACAACAATAAAGAGAGAATGATTCCCCTTCAGGTCATACCAAACACACATTCTATCTTACAGTCTACTGGCAATAACAAGGCCTTCCTTTTTTTAACAAGAATCTCAGGCATCGAGGGTAACTTAACTTCCTAATTCTTATAACACAAGTCAGAAGAAATATATACTAATAATCCAGCAGCCTTCCATCAATCATGCTCGTCAAAGCCGTCCTCCTCGCCGCATTCGCATGCAATGCATGGGCATCACCCTACGTCATCACCAACCCAGAAGACCTGAAGAACGACTGGCACAGCAATGACTACACCGCAACTAGCGACAAGGACCAGATGATCCATTGGAAGTTCACCATCGAAGGACACAATGCCGTCCCCGACCCTGGCGACTTTTCAACCGTTTGTAAGGGCGTGAAGCAGCAGCTGTGCGGCGAGGCATGCACCAAGCCCGGGGCCTTTGCGCCATGCAAAGATAAAGCTTATGAGGCACGTCAGTGGTTCAATGGCCATGGCACTACTGTTGAAGTGCGCCGTACAACGTTCCCTGACGCTGGGAAGAAGGTCATCACCAGTGCTATGGCCAACATCACTGAACAGATCGTGGCTGGCACGGTGCATTACAAGCTGAAGTTTGGGGATTTCCAGAAGCACTTCATTTCTACCTTTAATCCTCCATCGGTTTAGAGTTAAGCTTTCTCATAAGCTGGATATCTGTCTGGATGTGGAGGGCGCTAAGCTTGAATCAGCCGGGCTTGCTACCATGAGAGTAGCCATGACGTCGTGGTTAGCTTCGTTTAGAAATGGAAGACTGCTAATATCATGTAGTATTGACATGTTCGACTTTTGCCCCTTCTAGCTACCGCACGGTCATGGCTTGTGACAAAGCCGACATGCCCTGAATCGAAGGTATGACTTTAGTATCATTCAGACGACAATCAAGAGACGACCACTAAAGACGCTTCCGTTCATGGCCAAATCGCGCCTTTTTGTTCTCTCCGACGTTTCAAATAATCCAGATGGTACGAATTCTCTCTGCCGCTACCTTTCCCTTTCCAATCAGTTCAACATCAAAGGCATGGTTGCAGCTACTTCGACATGGCGGCACGGCGAGATTGCGACCCAGATAATGCATCTGGCAGTTAATAGCCACACTTAACTTGCTAAGACTTGAATGCGCATGTGCACCTCGAGTCACATTACCATTTGGCTGATCACTTTTGCAATCTGATCAAAATGCAACGTTGCGCTCAAATCTCGATCGACAAGTCCCCGCATATAGTCAGGGGTAGACGTTCCGTGATTAGACCATGCATTGCTCGAAACTGTTTATTTCCGAATTTCATGCGGCCCGAACAAAAGGACCAGTTACCCGCCGCGTGGGCTTCCAAACTAGGTGTCATGAAACAAATACTAAATGACTGTATTTTCCGCGACAAAACTTCCCCGCGGAGGAGAAAAGCGCCTGCTGCCATTCGCCACGTGCCTCGGGAGATCAGCCAGGGCTGCTCCCAGCATCACAAGATCCAGGAGTTTATCTGAATGAGGATCTGTCCGTTATCCTGGTCTATAACATCTTATCATGGGTTCTGACGAGCATCGGAAACAAAGCGGTTTCAATGCCCCGGTTATATCACGGCCAATTATCATCCATCGTTAACCAACAGGTTTCATTTTAAGTGGAAGCTCATTTTCTGAGGGATCGATACCGAATGCACTGGTCAGGAGCTATAGAGACCAAGTCTAAATCTCCTGACTACTGTTTTACCTGCATGAGCTCATCCTACAACGTCGAGTGACAGCCCCTTATTGGCTCATGTGGAATGAATAGCAGCTGGCTTTCCTTTTGAGGGAGATTTGGATTAGGGGACAAAGACGGAGAACCACGAGATACGCGCTGAAATTAACCACCAAGAATACTTAATACAAATATGCAATGTCTCCTTCAATGCTGTTTGCCTGTTTAGATAACTATTGCTCTACCACGGCAGCTAATCATCATCACTGAGATTCGTCACCTTTTTCAACAGACCACACAAGAGAGAGATCTTGATTCTTGTCAATCTTTGAAGCCAACATGAAACTCTTTAGTGGGTTGCAGGCCTGCCTCCTTGGAGTTCTTACCCACCACGCTGCACTATCATGGGCGCTATCAGGAGAGGCGAAAGCAATGGTTGAAGACTCTATGGAGTGGATGGATAGGTTCTACGACCCCAAGATCTCACAGCTATATGATCTCAACTCCAACGCCGCAATGAACCACGAGACACTAGCCTCGACATGGTATGCGGTTGGACTTCTTGCACGGAACGGCGACGGTGATGCCTCGAGGGCTGAGGATGTCATAAGATACGTCATCAAGGACCAGCACGATAATCCTAAAGATTTATGGTATGGCGACTATACGCGAGAACCGGAGGAGCCGACTGTTGGATCAGCATGGTATCCTGCCCGCATGTACGGATCGTGGGACCCGAACTGGCGAGGCTTCGTCGGTCTCAGCTTCATCACCATATACGAAGAGTTCGGCGATCTGTTGTCTGAAGATTTGAAGGGGCTTATGCTGGACAGTCTATATAATTGCAGCATTGGCGACTCATACCGCGAGGGTGGTGTCAACGGAGATAACCTCTATCCATCTTACAGCAACCCGGCAATCATGCGTGCAATTGGCACGAGCTGGACCGGTCGCCAAGTAGGCGATGACAACATGACCCAGGCTGGAGAGGATTATGCAACGAAGATCATTGACCTCTTTGACTTGCATGATACGCTGTCTGAATTCAACTCAGCGACCTACACCGGCATTTCACTCTTTGGTCTTACGCTGTGGTGCAGATATGGCCATGAGGATAGTATTCTCTCCCAGAGAGGTCCAGATCTCCTGCGCGGCGTCTGGAATTACACGTCACAACTGTGGAACCCGTCGATGCGGAACCTCGCTGGGCCATGGGACCGCGCATACACGTTCGACATGACCAAGTCTCTCGGCATCCTATCTCACTTTCTCGCACCAATCATCGGGAGGAAGGAAGCGGGTGTATGGCAGTACCCGGAAGTTATGAGCCATGCCCGCGACTGGGCTTGGGCGCCACTCATTGCCGTCCACTCGGAATTCCACAACTCGTTGCTCTCGGATGATCTTAAGGAGTCACTGAAAACATTTGATGGAGAGAGGACATACGAGGGGAAGGCATACTATCCGCCCTACGACCTTGATACACGCAATATCACGACGTGGCTCAGCGAGTCGCTCATGATCGGAGCTCAGTCGTATAGAACGAAGAGTGCAAACGGACCATCGAATAACAAGGCTCAGTTCCATCCCGCTGTTGCACATTGGTCTTATGGAGATGATAACATCGGATGGCTCAGCGTAAGTTAAGACGTCTTCAGAATTCACTTCTAGATTTACTCACACAACACCTAGCTCCGCCCTACTGAGGCCCACGTCCTGATGGAAGTGTCGCCAAAGAAGCTGAAAGTGACTTATCCCGAGGGCACTAGCAGTTCCGTATTCACTTTTGTGGCCTCTCCCTCACTTGCAAAGAGGGATGTCCAGTCGTGGGCTGACATTCAAGGCATCTCGATATCTGTCTCTGGAAATGCAAGTCCCGTGCCAAAGGTCACATTCACTGGCCGGTATGGCGGTTCGGGAAGCCCGATTTACGACTTCAATTATTGGAGTCTCGTCCACAGTATGCCTGCTGGATTTGAGGGCGTCCCTGAGATTACCATTGAGTTCGAATAAGACGTGAACCTAGTTCAAGACCAGTAACAGGCTTTAGCATTGGACATTAGACTTATAATCAGATACTAGCCTTTTTGTATAGACATGTTTAATAGATTTCAACCATCATCAGTTTACAATTTCATAAAGCCCTTCGCTTAGAAGCATTACGCAAGTAAACCCCCTACGATCAAAGCCGCAATCGTTATGATAAAAGCAGCCGATCCGGGCTGTAGAGAGGCGGAATCATTATCATCGTCATTGCCAGCGCCGGATTCAGATCCATTCCCTCCACTCGAACCTGATCCGCTCTTCTGGCTTAACACAAAGATCTCGCCTGTCTTGTCAGAACTGAACCATAATCGACCCTTAGAGTCCCCCGCCAGACCAACGGGGCGGAAGCAGTCATCCGGACATTTTGAGAGATCTTTGTTGTAGATGATGGGTGTAGTGGCGTTTGTACTTCGTGAAGAAGATGCAGGTTTGCCGTTTTGGAAATCGACGTATGAGACTTTGTAGCCAACTGGTGGGTTACGGTTCCCTAAGGGTGTCAGGAGTGGACTCGGTCAGTAGCTAGGGCAATGGGAGCTTACAGCTTCCGTGGAAAGATACATAGGCTCGTGTGCCATTTTCGTCGAACTTCAGGTCTAGAGGCGCGGTGTGCGCTTGGAATGCTAGTACTGGAGGAACGTAGTCGGATTTGCATTCCTCATCAGTGAGGGTGGTGGCATTATCACCGTCAGCCTGTCGATCAGCTGGAAATTGATCGCCTATCTTGAGGTCGCCAAGATTAGGGAAGCCATCCGTAGACCAGAGAGTATAGCAAAGAGGGTAGCCGTAGTTGCCACCCTGGTCATCAGAGCCGTTAAGATAGCCGTGGAAGTTCATCTCCTCGCCCGGGTTGTCCTTGTGGATATCTTTACCGTCGCGATGTAGCTCATCAGCTGAATTCTCAACGCTGAAAATGCCGCCTGTCTCAGGATGCTCTGCCACGCCGACGGAATTGCGCAGACCCCAACCGATAATCACACCATCAAGGTAATCATAAGGTTTTTTATCGGAATTACTGCTGAAAGACGAAATGTTGAAGGCACGGATCTGAGAGCGGCCAGAGTCGCGATCTTCAGCCCCAGCGTCATCGTTCCCATCGCTACCGCGGGACACGAGCAGCATATCTGGATGTTTCTGCGAGATGAGCAGGGTCCGTGAGGTGTGACCTCCATTTGTCATGTTGGAGACTAGGGTTTGGACGGAAGAGCTGCTTAGCGTGACTTTGGACGGGTCGTAAGGCCACGCAAAGACCTCATCGGACGAAGAAGCATAGATTGTGCGTCCATCTTTGGAGAGGGCGATGCCATGGTTTAGCTAGTATAGTACACTGCTTAGCTGATGTTTAAGAGATGGAAGGTTCGGGATCTGAGTAGCTTACATTATTCTTCTTAAGTAGAGTGGTCTTCTTTTTGACTTGCAAGCAGGTTCCTCCTTCATCGTCGAGTTCGAAATGGATGATACCATTTCCAGAGTCTATCACAATGAGAGCACCCTCGCTATCGAATAAAATACCTCGAGGTCGCCTGAGCTCATTGGCAATGATACTGTAGTTCCAACCGTCTGCAGTAACAGGTTCTGGATAGGAGGTTTTGAGGGTCTTGAAGTTGCACTGCTGGGCTGAAGCGATGACGATGAGGAGCGTTATGGTGGCGATGAGGATGGACGCCATCACAAAACGCGGGGTATCTATGACGTCGGGATCAGAAGGTGGATTGGAACAGGGTGGACGGATGTAACCGAACTATGGAGATGCTGATAAGACTATCTACCCCGGGCATGGGTAGTGAATGGAAGTAAAGCCGTGAGGGATAAATGAGGATTGAATAGGATGATAGACTTGGAATAAATGACCAAAGTTGGAAGCTGTCATTGACGACCTTGACCAAGTCACACGACTTCATTATCCAATAAGACAGAAGACAGGGGCTAAGACATTTTAGGCCAATGCAGGCCGATTCTGGCCGATGCACCGAACTGGCTTACCCTGGATCTTATTTATTTAGATGGAGGAAACCAATAGTAAGGTATGTCTACAAGACATGATCTTAAAATATAGCCATAGAAATATACCCCAAAATATAAGTGTCAAAAGAACTGTCTATATGAGTTATCGGCGGTATATGTACCAGTTCGGCCGGTTCTTAATCTATTTTATATAATTATACTATTAAATTGTATTTAAATAGCTAAATATTAGGGGCAAAACTATGTTGTTTATAATTATAACTTATCTTCAGTCTAATGCTACTATTGACCTGGTCTATTAGTACTAAGAATGCATCAATAACCCGAATATGGCTACTATAGCAGAGACAGTCGAACCTCCCTCTACCCCCGAGCAGGCTCAAGAAGCTATGCCGAGAAAGTATAAGTGCAGGTGTAGGCTTGATTGCACCCGCTTCCATGCTCATGGCGTCTAGGGACATTCAGGCAATGTGTCGCACCAGGAAGTAATCGAAACTAAGAGGGGGCTGTCAACACTGCAAACCCCAGCTCGAGGAATAATAAGGTTATAACTTTCCTGGACTTGTAAGATAATCGGGGTCTACAGATTTATTCTTTACATATCAGCTTATGAATGCTGGCTTATCGAGTTCTGGTTTATAAACGCCCCGGAATTAGAGACCAGACAAAAGTAACTAACGCAGATAGGCGGCTCAAGTTAGGCATTTCAAATCTGCTAAGTGGCTGATTTTTGGGGATTTATCTGACAGGTTTCTAGTCACTTGATATAGTAGTCTGGGGCAATTCTAGACCTTGGCGGCCATCTCCGCCATTGGACCCTTAGCCTCGAATAACTCAAATTGCCGGCCAAGTGGCCATCAGTAAAATAATACAGAAGTTCGTCCCAGCTTCCAGGTGGAGTTGAACCATCCCGCATCAGGAAGCAGGAAAAAAAAGTCCCTTGTCTGGCTTCCCCACGGCACCTATTCCGATGCCGTGGTAGCCGGATTCTCGGCGGGTCGTTGATAAGTAGCCCCATCAAGCGATGGATCTGGGTGGCTGCAGCCAATGCCGACGTTCCTGAGTTCTAACGTGTACGACATCTCGCTCGCCTGTTGCACGCGCATCGCACAAGATCCTGGTATGGCACTGATAAGTCACGCTTATCGTCGCTTGGAGGCCTGATGATGACCAATGACAGGCACGATGTGACAGCAAAATGAGAATGGGAACAAGGCCGGTGGTATCGTACCCCGTGAGCGAGTGCGATAACTAGGTGGGCACGGGAGAAGCGGCAACTGCTATCGGTCGAATCTTCAATTGTGCGACTGATGTGGGGTTTCAAGGTTCTAGAAATACCAGAGCCTGCTCGCTTTGCCTCTTTATGTCTATTTTGCTGTGAAACCTCTGTCCTTTCACCTCATCCACGTCTCCAGCTGTCGCCCATTTCTGGTCATTCCAGAGTCCTACACAACCAAGGACTCAGGCAGGCATGGCATCCTACAATGAGAAGCTCAAGGGCGGGGACCACGAACTGTCCCTCGAGTCGGGCAGCGGCGATATTCCGGCGGTTGAGGGCTTCACTTCATCATCCGACTACGGACATGGCGTCTTAGCAAGCCTTCGCCGCTTCGAGGCGCGCATGGACAAGGCTCTCGGCGTCGAGTCTGAGGCCATCGTGCGCAAAACAGAAGAGGACAAACGGCCTGTCCCATGGCACGAGGAGCTCAACATGGCCCTGATTTGGGCTTCGGGTACTATGGGCATCAGCTGTTTCGCCACTGGGTTCCTGGGTTGGGAGTTTGGTCTGAGCTTGAAGCAGAGCCTACTCATTTACGTCTTTGCCTCTATCCTTGGTGGCTCGGTATCCTCGTACTGCGCTACCTTTGGTGCGGCTACAGGCCTGCGTCAGGTTTCCGTCTCGCGGTACAGCTTCGGCTGGTATCCCAACAAGATCATTGCCTTCCTCAATGGTATTGAACAACTGGGTTGGGCTTCCGTTGCCACCATCAGTGGCGGCCTGGCTCTTACTGCGGTCGCTGACGGCCACATATCTCTCGTTGTCGGCGTTGTCATCATCGCCCTGGTTTCGCTCGCCATAAGCTTCTTGGGCCTCAAATACATCCTGATCTACGAGCGCTATGCCTGGTGCATCTACTTTATCGTCTTCATGATCATCTTCGGGATGGTGGGACCGTACGCTGATAACAAGACCCCTGCCTCTAGCTCAGGCATAGATCTTTCAGGCAATGTGCTTTCTCTGATTGCCATTGTTTACGGCAGCTCTGCATCGTGGGCGACTATGGCTTCAGACTACTATGCGCACTACCCTGCCAATACATCACGGCTGAAAGTCTGGCTCTTGACTACTGCTGGTATTGGCATTCCTACAGCGATCGGCATGACTGCTGGAGCTACAGTTGCCAGTTCACTCAACAATGTCGAAGCCTGGAAGACCGCATACGAAGACCCCCACCAAGGTCTTGGCTTCCTCATCAGAGACATGCTGCATCCTCGAGGCTTCGCCAAATTGCTCCTGGTTCTGCTATCATTCAGCGGCATCAACACTAACATCATGTCCCTCTACTCATCGGCCATTTCATTCCAACAAATGGCTACCCCGTGTGCCAAAGTTCCTCGATTTATCTGGACGCTTGGTAATTTCGTAATTGTCATAGTCCTGGCTATCGTTGGCCGTCAAAAGCTCAACACATATCTGCAGGACTTTCTGAGTCTCCTGGGTTATTGGTGCACCAGCTACTTCGTGATCCTCTTTGAGGAACACACCATCTTCCGCAAGCGTGACTTTGCCAACTACGATCTTGAGGGCTGGAACAGTCGTGAGAGGCTGCCGCATGGCATCGCTGCCTCCGTTGCCTTTCTTGTGGGCGTTGTTGCGTGGTGCATGGGAATGGTAGAGACTTGGTTCACTGGACCACTTGGCAAGTTGATTGGAACTTATGGAGGCGATGTTGCAAATGAGTTGACCTTTGTGGTCACCGCCATCGTGTACCCAGTTGCTCGATACTTGGAACTAAAGTACTTTGGCAAGTAGATCGTAGTTATTGGCATCCGTTATCAGCAAAACATAAATTATTAGCTGTTATATCGTCTATCTACCCATGAGCATATTGGCCTTGATGAGATATTCACCCTACATCGTTATTGCCATACGCGGTGCTAGATAAGAGAGGCTGTTGCTTGAGGTTTTTGTTAATACATACAGAATATGACATAAGGAATTTGCATAATAGGCGAATCTTTACATTTTGGCACGAGGCCCAGTCGAGATGGGCAAGTTCGAAAGCAGAGGTTTTCTAAAGCACCAGAAGATTGAACAAAAGATAAGAGAATATCCAAATCCAGCCGTTCGCTCATAACGATATAACACGTTCAGTATGTAATTATGTTAGCTATCTAGCTGATTAAGCCTCTATCCCGACCAATTCCCCTATTAGGTTTACAGCCTGGATACCTTGCCTTATATACCTATCCACATTTCCTGTGTTTTCCTACTCCTGTTTCCCTCGTGTTTGGTTTACATTCCCCATGTGAGCGGGCAGCTCAGACACGGGTGTGTTGTCATGAGGGGAAGAAGAAATAGGAAGTTCGGAAACGGGTGACACAACCGTCTTGTAAGGCTCGACGGGAGGATTCTGATGTGGAGAACTTGCGCCGTCCACGAACATCTGGCTGTATCTTGGATCGCTGGGGGGAGGCGGGGAGCCCTGAGGAGGATAGTTGGCGTAATTGTTGTTGTTGTAGTCGTAGATGACTGGAGGAGTCACATCTTGCTGGTACATTTGCTGTTGGTGTTGTTGAGGGGGGTATCCGGGCGCAGGCGCAGGTGCAAGTCCAGGTCCAGGTCCAGGTGCTGTTGCAACCTCCTTGTTCTGCGGCTTGCGTCGAAGGAACCAAATGACCAGTCCCACGATGGCGATCAGCGCGACACCGCCGACAACGCCTCCAACAATGGCCCCGACTGAGGTAGGGTTACCCGGTTCAGGTGAGGGCTCAGCCGTCTGAGTGTTGTCGACGCCGTTGGTGGTTTCAATACTGGTAAGTGTCTGCTCCTCAGTCGTACTACCAGATGTCACCTCAATAACGGTTGACTCGTAGAAGGGAACCTGTTGCTCGCTCTTGCCACAAAGGTAAATAGATAGCTCGTCGCCGTCATCGAGGGCCTTGATGCCTGTCGCGCAATACGGAAAGTCCGAGTTAACATCCCCGGTGCTGGAGCCACTCATTAGCCAACTTTCTGCAGTCACTTGGACACCACTCAGACGAACCAGCAGAGGGCACGCTGGTCTCTACTATCACAACTTGATGCACGGGGATAGCATGTCGTGAAGATGTTCTCGAAGCAACCAAAGTGCGAGCCGATGGTCTTGCAGGTCGTCGTCCAGGCGCCCTCTTCGCCGCATTTCCAGGTAGCCCAATCTATGCAGCTATGTTAGATCATTGGAGGCTTAATATGATGATTAGTAAGAGCCAATACCGCTGTCTAAGAGAGAATAGTAGCCGCAGGAATCGTAGTTGTTTTGGCGACCGAAAAGATCGCGCTGATGAAGCGTCGCAGTAGCAGTCACAGCCGGGCCAATCACATTAAACGCGGGTGCGACCGCGACCTCTGTAGGCTTAATATCAGCCATAGTGGCAAAGCTTTACTGACGATCAAATGATCGATAGATTGTTAATGTGAAAGAATCGCCCGTTACTCAATGTGGAGAAATATTCAGCGTGTGCAAGATAAAACAAACAGCTTCTGTAGCAGATTGGGGCAGATGGAACTTTAAGACAACAGAGGGAGGCAGAGCCGCTATAGTATTTCTTTACTCTTGGGGTGTAATAATAACCGAAAGGTTTTATCTGGTGATATTAAGCGTGATGGCGTTGGAGATGTGCAGTGGCGCTCCGTTAGCCTGCGGATGAGAGAACCGTGCACCATTTACAGCCTGTCAGCAAGGTCAGCTCTCTTGGAAAGAGGAGATTGAGACAACGGCCTGCGAGAGTCAGCCTGGTTGAGATCGACGCCCAGTTATGTCGTCGGCCTCCACTATAATTGTTGTTATTGGCTGGGATAATCAGCCATTATTGAGAGGCTGAAAGCCATTTCTGCAGAGGCCCGTTCTAGGCTGGGAGGCGTCGTTCAGCTGCTGTCGGCTAGCGTTTTAACTCAGTTTCCTCCCCCCCATAGGCTTCATTAACCTGGTTCGACGGGGCCTGTTCGCCGCCTTTAGCTCAGAGCAAGAGCCATTATTGCAAAAATGGCAGGGCAGGTCCCGGAGTAGAAAGCTGAAAGGAAGTCTCTCACATTATTGATATTGGATGTGGGGAGTAATTATCCGACCACCGTGTGGCGGCCAGTCCTTCACACTCCGGCCGAGACTACCTTACAATGCACACCTATACCAGCCACGCGTGTGGGTGACTCGTCCAAGCGTAAGATACATCGTAAAGTATATGGCAGCCAAGCATATTTATTCCTGCCTCTTATCTTGACTTACAGAAAGCGAAACCTTGAAGCCTATGTTGCTGGCTTTTGAAATTTATGCATAAAAGATGTGAGTAAGGCGCGTGATGTAAGCCCGAGTATTCTGGACCCCAAAGTCTCACTTTACAAGATACTATAGGCTATTGGAAAGTGTCTATAGAATAGCATGTCTGAAACCATCCAATGAGAAAATGATGGCGTGCAAGCTGAGCAACCACAACAATCATCCTAGTATTTGATAGCCACTTCTACTCATCCCGACGTGTCAGTACGTGTGCCAATGACTGTCAGTGGTTACATCGATTGACGCATGTTTATAACCTTATCGAATTATGTCATTTGATCAATTATGAATGGGACTGGCCTTATCAAACCATGGCATGTCTTTCATCCACTTGCCTTCTCTGACATGAGCACCTTCAGGTCATTAGCCAATAAAACTCGTGCCACACAGTAGCCAGACCAGCCATAACACAGTCGGGACTTTCTGGGCCACGCAAATTCATTATCTTGAGCTGGACTTGATATATTCGCTTTCTAGCTATTAGTGTCATAATACTGTGACATGTTTCCAACAGCCATCATGTCGCCAAAGCTGACAATACGATCCAGCTCAAGGAATTCATTGTTCATCAAGGTTTGAGGTATTGTGAACAAGTCTTCCCGTGAGATTGTGGTTGGGCATTGTGAGTCGATATGCCATTGGCCATTGCTCACCTGGTTTGGATAATGTCTTAGTTGTTAGCTAGATGTGTTATTTGCAGTAGAGAGTTATGGCTGAGAGCTTAAAGCAGCCGACAGAACTTAGTTTGGATAATTTACTCCAGGTATCAAGTTATCGACGGTCGGTAGCATATTTGCCTTCGCGGAGGCGTGGTTTCTCGGGTGGCTTCGGAGGTGTCGAGTCTCGAGCTGAAGATAGGACCTTCAACTTCAAGTACCCAGACGGAACCTGGTTGGTTTGACCTGTAGCCGATCTCTGGGACTCTTCAAGTGGACTTTCCAGGCTGTTGAACAGTTGGCCAAAGAAGTTGGCAGTCTTCTTTGTTTGATGTGCTTGTTCAAGGCCAGCCCATCGATGAGACATGTCTGACGAGTTATCCATCAGATCATGGAATTCCCTGGTCAAAGGAGTATTGTAGTATCCAGAGTGAACTGCAAGACAATGTCAGACCCGGCTAGATTAGTTCTCAATGTCGGCTAGGACTAGGAGAAACCCCATAGGGTAGTAGGTATCATTTCCGAGACCCTTGATGAAAACCTAAGGGACAAGCGAAATCGATAGATTAATAGTTTATAATTACTAAATATAATCTATCTTAACCATATTATTGATAAGCCACTAAGCTCCCTCAGTGTTTACATATGCCGGTAGTACCTCTTCTGCAGGTGGCCTGACCCACGATTCATCGCGTTGTACCTCAGCCTCAGTCTCTGCTGTCCTACTACTTCCACCATCCATCGCCTCAGGCCGTACTCTATCATCACTCGGTTTCAATATCAACACATCCGACTCCCCACCCACATCAAACCTGACTCCCGCTATTTCACCCGTCACCCACCAACTAATACTGTGTGTAACCATTATGTTATATGTACAAAACGAATGCGTAAATGCAGACTGTGCAAAATTCCATTCTTGCGGAAATCCTGTATCCTGTAGCCCTATCCGGAGGCCGGACAGTCCTCCGACGTCGATAGGCTCCCATTGACGTGTGAAGGGTATTCGAAGATTCATTTCGAGTTCGTTAAGAGCTTGGACAACTCCGAGGTCTACTTTTGTTCTTCGTCCTCCAAATGTTCCATTGGATGATGTTTCTGTAACTATCCAGATGTGTACAGTTATAATTTTAACTTCTTGTGGAACATGTTGAATGATAGGACTTGTTTTTTGCCAGTCTGGTGCCACGAGAAGCTTGATCGGTATAGGCGTTGGGTTATCAAGCTGGATAAGCCTTGGGACTTCCACAAAAACGTCAAATACTAGCTTAGGGTCTGTTGAAAAGCTGAAATTCTTCCGAATCTTTTGTAGCGAAGACATTCTTACAGCATCTGATCCTGGAATAAGGCTTTGACTTGAGATCTTTCGTGGATATCGGATTCGTCTGGATTGAAAGTCGGCAACAGGGGCATCTAGCGTCAATTGAATGATCCTGAAAGGAAATATAGCCTCAAAGGCTTCGGTATTTCCATGGCCCTCAACTGTAAGTTTGGCTTCGATGACGTACTGGATGCACGCTGATTCTCTCTCTTTTCCTCCATCGCCAAGGATATACGAGGGAGGCAGTTCGTGGTCTGTAGTATCCAGAGGAAGATAGCTTAAAGCTTGTATGCCATTGTTGACTTTTGGGTCGGCATATAGTGGAACAGGTATACTGAATGCCCATTCCTTATGACCACCATTCTCAATATGCAAAGGCCCTCTAAATATGGTCTGACAATGGTGATGTAGTTTTATCCCCAATGCATAAGCGCCTGTTCTATCCTTGAATTGGTAGCTTGTACTCGCTGTTCCGATCATAGATAGACTCAGTGATGAGTCTGGGCTCACGATATGGGCTGTTCGGTATACATGGCCTGTAATGGTATCACCAGGAATATATGTATCGCCGTCGAGGTGAATCCTTAATTCGGGGCCAGATCTCGGTCGTTTTCCGAGACTCGACATTTTTCGTTGTATTCTGTCTGTAGCCCATACAAGTCGAACAGTGGTTATCTCGGTCTTATTTATGTTGTTACATTTTGACTCGGCCTTCAATTAGTGCCCAACCTCGCTGAACGTATTGGCTGTGCCCCAAACCTAAGCGAGTCGCGATCATGCGGCCAAGATTAAGGAATGCAACATAGCCAATAACTAGACTTCGGATTGTGGCTATGAAAGGGCATGGAATGTCAGAAACCAATCAGGGTTTTGCTTGGCTTCGGTCATCGTAAGTTGAGTCATCATCACCTGATATATATGTTCCGGTTTCGGTCAATTGCACGAGGCGCGTGGCAGATGCGAAGTCGTAATTCGTGTATAGCCTCTGATAATTCTTCAATGATTGTTATTGTTTGTGATTTGAAGATACAGTTGAGCTACTTACGGTCACTGTGCATCTTGGCATTGAGGTCGAAGTCGGCGACTTCCACTTACATATCTGCCGGGAATCCTGGCTAGGTATGTGGTCCCAAAAATAGGCCTACTCAGACACCTTGGCCCAGGCTCAGCATCAACTCACTTTAGAGTGGTGAGAAATCAGCTCTAGATTCTCCACGAGTGATACGTGCCTCCATGTCATTAGTAGAGAGACAAAATCTGCCTACATTAACTGCATCTGTGCCGAGTTTACCCAATGAGAGACAGTGGCTGGCAGTACGGCGGAAGGCATAACTACATCATCCTACTGTATTTGGCGCACCTAGTGCTCCTTATCTTAGTTGTCTTAACAGATCAATGCTTTCCTGGCACTTGGTATTGAATACTTAGACTAAATTTCTTTTGCTACTGTCACAGTGCTTCGGCAGTGAGTAATACAGACTGTCTATTTGTAGAATGCAATTATCGCAAACAGGAAACACCCAAGAACTAAGCACCTTCTTTGTTCGTCGTGTAAGTGTGTCCCAATCTGGTCAATCGGGAAGCCCAGCATAGCACTTTTGTTAACCTCTGCACTGCTGCCAAAAGCTTCACACTCTGCACCAAGTAAGTCATTGTCTTCAGCAAGTTCAAGACAATAGCTATAGAAGACAATCTTCTGTTCGCAACCGCATTTGGTGAGAACATCCACGTAGATGCTATTGATGCATTGTTATAACAAGCCCACTTGAACTGAAACCTATTGCTTGCGGTCTCGACGGAGAAGATACACAGAGCAGATTGACCGAAGATCTTTGACTCCGCAACAAAAGCAATTGACAGAAATGGCGGCCGGAACTTTTGCCAATAAGTATATCAGGCCTCGGCCCAAGAATGCCCAAATTCAGTGGAGCTACATGATGGACATTTGCCTGCCGTTTTTGGTGACCGACTAAACCAAGGCGTTCTACCAATCAGATGCTGCTGAATAACCACGCGCTGATTGGTATTCACAAGCAAAGATTGAAATGCGACAAACTTCATGCACACGTCCTCGGAGCACATTCTCAATCAGGATACTTCCAGAAGCTAAGGTATCCAGTCGGCTATCCGGCACAAGTATCTAAAGCAGAGATGAAGAGAATAAGTATAAATTCCACAATGAAGGACCTTATTTGCTTAAGGGCGATTCTGTTCGCAACGACAGGCTGGGTTTGAAGACTTCAAAGTGAATTGACAATAAGGCGACATAACCTCACGACATGATTGCCGGTCTATTCTTATTTACGACCGGCGCTCTAGCCAAGGTCAGCTTCCCGCCCATCCCGTCTGATCTCTCAACCCCAGTACAACAACGACTGTCGCTGGATGGGCCAAACAGTAAGTTCAACACCAAACTATTAACAGCACTGTAATTGAACTGTGTTAGGTGTAACCATCGGCTGGAACACCTACGCCAAGCAGACGAAACCTTGTGTCCAGTACGGCACCTCAAAAGACAAGCTTGATAAGCAAGCATGCTCTGATATATCATTGACATATCCCACTTCTCGTACCTGGGCCAACGCTGTGACTCTTGACAATCTGTCCCCAGCAACGAAATACTACTACAAGATTGTGTCTCAAAATTCAGTCATTGATCAGTTTCTCAGCCCTCGGGCAGCTGGAGACAAAACACCATTCGCCGTCAACGCCATCATTGACCTTGGTGTTTACGGAGAGGATGGCTTCACTATCAACATGGATCACACGAAGCGAGATGTTATTCCAAACGTTCAGCCTTCTCTGAACCATACAACCATCGGCCGTCTTGCGACGACAGCTGATGACTACGAATTCATCATTCATCCCGGAGATCTCGCATACGCCGATGATTGGTTCCTGAAACCCAAGAATCTACTTCACGGCGAGGAAGCGTACCAAGCCATTCTCGAGACATTTTACAATCAGCTCGCCCCCATCTCCGGTCGAAAGCCTTACATGGTCAGCCCAGGAAACCATGAAGCAGCATGTGAAGAGATCCCCATCCTCAACAATCTCTGTCCCGAGGGTCAGAAGAACTTCACCGACTTCATGTACAGATTCGGACAAGTGATGCCCCTCGCCTTTCCGTCAACCTCTTCCGAAGACGCCGCGAGAGTGAGCGCAAACAAAGCCAAGCAACTGGCAAACCCGCCATTCTGGTTCTCCTTCGAATACGGCATGACGCATGTCGTCATGATCGATACGGAAACCGACTTTCCCAACGCACCAGATGCACCAGGTGGCTCAGCTAACCTGAACAGCGGACCTTTTGGCAGTCCCAATCAGCAACTCCAATTTCTGGAAGCCGATCTTGCATCAGTTGACCGTACAGTCACACCCTGGGTCATTGTTGCAGGTCACCGCCCTTGGTACACTACTGGCGATGAAGGCTGCAAGCCTTGCCAAAAGGCCTTTGAGGGGCTGTTCTACAAGTATGGAGTTGACTTGGCCGTCTTTGGGCACGTACACAACTCACAGCGCTTCTACCCCATGTACAACGGGACTGTTGATGCTGCGGGGATGAAAGACCCCAAGGCGCCGATGTACATCGTGTCTGGAGGTACAGGAAACATCGAAGGACTGAGTGCCGTTGGGAAGAATGCTACTGGCAACGTATTTGCGTATGCGGATGACTTTAGTTACGCGACTATTCGGTTCCAGGATGCTCAGAATCTGCAAGTCGACTTCTTCCAGTCATCGACAGGGAAACTCTTGGACCAGTCCAAGCTTTTCAAGTCGCACAACAAGCAGTTTGTTAGACAGAACTAGAGAAATGGCTACAATATTGTTGTCCTTGACTCCATTCTTTCATCTTAAGTTTCTATACCAGGATCTTTTGTCTGTTTGTGTAGCTCAAAATTTCTCCTGCAATATGCTGAGGCTGTAGACAGACAGTCTAAGATGGACGATACAACAATTGAAGTTGATATTTCTCTAAAAACCTCAGCTTGCACCAGTCGTGTGAATTGTCTGGGTGTCTTTTAATAATAAAGTCATAATTGTCTGGCTTGAATCTTATCCGGTTATCCAAGATGTCGTCCTCCTCGTTGGTAATGTCGACGCATTCGGCGAGTTCCCGAAGCATGGCGATAGCGATGGAGCTATCCTCGTCTGCGGGGCCGAGCCAGGCAATGATGCACCGGGCATGCTTGTATATATCGTGCATTCGCATGACCTGTGCGGCTCGCTCATCGAGATTCTGTTGCTTGATGCAAATCGAGTCAGCCCAGAGGATCTGGCTATTGTTCTGGTGGTGGATCTTTCGCAAAGCAGAAGCAAGGTTACGGCCGATAGTGAGTGACCTCCATGTTACAAATGCATGGCTTATCGTGGCCAATCGGTTTCGGATGCCGGAGATTAATATATTTTAGATTTGACTGGTCACCGCAGGTGTACCGCGTAACGTGATCGCCAGGTACATGCTTCACAGCGACAAGGGTTCCCGAGAGGACCTCTCCCTCTTGGCCCGCATCAAGAACCAATATCCTGATCTCATTCTCCTATAAATTGTTGTATTTCAAGTTGCCAATGGCTATATTGAGTCCACACGAAGAAGAAGACCAAAGATGGGATCCAATTGTTGATCAAGTCAGGAGACTTGTCAGATTCAAGGCTCAACTAAGGTTCTGAATGTGCCCCGCCACATACGTGCTTATATTAGTCTTGAAGATTAGTTATTAACCCATAGGATTATTCCTTCAGCAAGGGGTAACTCGTTCTAGGCTATTCTATTTAGAGGTTCACATCTCATAGTATTAAATCAATTAATATATGGATAAACTCCCAAGTATGGTTATATTATATTATACTTGAATCTAAATAGAGTATACCTTTAATTTCTCCTTTATAGTAAACTTCCAAGATAAATAGTATAAGATAGACAATATATTAATTTAAAGTTTACATTTCTTCAGACTAGCCCTTAAACTGCCTAGTAAGACTGTTAGGTCAAAGTGGACTTATCAGTCGTTTTGGTCAAAAAGCTGAGGCAGCGATTCCTGAGTCAACATGCATTAGCCGGACGTGGGGTATGGGGTAATGTAATCTGGGGTAACAGACACCAATCGGTCCCCGGCTGGAGTCCCAGTCCTTCCAAAACTCTTGACAACTGCAAAGTCAGGTATCTGTTGCGAATCTTCCGAAAAAGATTCCCAATGGGCTTCATCAACCTCAGCATGCCAAACCGCCGTGCCAAGCAAGCATGCCTTCACTGTAGAGGAAGAAAGATCCGCTGCGATGTTACCTCTGGAGGTTCGCCTTGCGTAAACTGCCGTTTGGATCAGGTCCACTGTGAGATCAAGAATCGAAAGCCAAAGCGGTAAGTCGTCTGTCGACCGAGAAGGAACCAGGAAGACGATCGAACCTAACCCGCTTGATAGCAGAAAGCTCGAAATCAACAACACAGAAGTCACAAGCAAGTCCAACACTAGCTTCGTGACCTCTATTCTTGACGACATCTAGCTCCAGGATGGCATGTTTACAACTGACAGTAACTCTTTTTTGGGAACCCGCCCATCCTCATCCTCGAATCCCTCGCCATGTAATCTCGATAACGTGCAAATTGAGTCTACTGATGCTAGGTCCGAAGGCGATCACGTGGTGTCGAAGCCGATACATGACCTCCCTGCTTTCATAAGCGATCCAGATCTAAGTCAACTTCCTCCAGATGATGTTGGCCTCTTGCGACAACATGGATGCTTGGATGTTCCGCCTAGACCTATACTCGACGAATTTATTCAAGGATACTTTCTCCATGTCCACCCTATGCTGCCCTTGATGGATGAGTGTGGGTTTTGGAGACAATACGGACAAAAGACGATCAAGTTGTCACTGTTTTTGATCCAGGCGATGTTGTTTGCTTCTTCCAGTCTACGTGATCTTGATTACACTTTCGAATTGTAGCTGACATTTCTATAGTTCGTTTCTGAATCTGTAACGAAAGAACTGGGGTTTGAATGCCCTCGCCTTGCGGCTGCTACGTTTTACCATCGAGCAAAGGTCCTTTTCTTCTGTACCACTCATCGCTGATAAGAGCTAACTTGTATAAGCTTCTTTATGTCCTCGACGTTGAAACCCCTGCGGTCGACCTAGCACGGGGCGCTTTGCTGCTCACGTTTTTGCCCGTCTCGGTGGGCAACGGCCACCCAGCGCCCAACTCAGTATGGCTGACCAGAGCGATCAAACATGCCGAAAGCCTTGGTTCAAACCACGTGAGACACATCGATGGGCCCGACACAGGTTCACTGAAACGTCTCTGGTGGTGTTGTATCCTCCGTGACCGCAGTATTTCTCTCGGACTAAGGCGATGCGTACAGATCCCTGTGCAATACCCGTTGCCGGCGGAGGAGGACTTTAGCTCCGAGATCAACGGGTCTTTGTTTTACACACCACGGATAAAAACCCAGCTATTCAGGATATTTCGTCGCTTGATGGCGTTCTGCTACATGATATCAGATTTGCTCCAGCTTATGGCTCGACATCGCAGTGCTGCACATCACCCAGAGACAGTATCTGCTGATAACCTCACAATCATATCTAAATGCAGAGAGAATCTTTCAGATTGGTTCAGTACCACCGGGGAAGAATTCCTTGAATTAGGCTACGGAAGCCAGGAACGGCATCCGTCAGTTATTGTCTACACGAACTTTGTATATATATACAATACTAGTAAGTTAAATGAACGACCTACACAAATATATCGAAATTAACGCGATTCAAGTACAGCTAAACTGCTGCTCCATCATCAGAAACTCATGGTTGATGTTGGCTTGTCTGGTTTGTCTGAGTTTCCCCCCTCAGCCCTCGGCGATGAGGTTCGCTCTGCTACCTTTCGCTTTATCGACCATCTGTCAGAGCCCGTCGGACTTGGACTTGGGCGGTTTCTGCCTGTCGGCGTGTGAGTATATTACGTCCTGTGAACATGTAACCGATGATAACAACCTATCGCACTAGGGCTGCCTTTGCCGCTGTCCCCATGGTGATGCAAGTGTTTGAGGCCAGGTTCGGCGGTCAGGTAACAGCGGACCAGAGGCGGCTTCAAACACTGATCGAAATGCTGAAGGCATATCAACCCCGATTTGAGGGCGTCGAACCCCTGAGCCTTCTTGTTCGCCAAACCGTCAACTCGGTCGAGAGTGGTTTGACCACTCAGGGGAAGGGCTGTACACGAAGCTGGACAGATATTATAGCCTATCAGCCATACCGATATTTGAGCTGTACGTCAGAGATGGAGCGTTTTCTGCGTTCCTCACAAGCACCGAATGGCTATTCCATGTCGAGCAGTAGCTGGTCTGCTTTGATGGACTACTGCAGCCCTAGTGAGACCTGGTTCTCATCCGGTGTCTCTGAAGCTGTTGAAGGCCTTGAAAGTATTTATTCTCTTGGTTCTCTTGATGTAGTAATGGAGATGGACGGGATTGATAAGTCTCTGTCTGATAACCAGGTATCGGACTCATGTAGCCTGAATTGGGACCCGTTCACTAGCTCGCAGCTTGAAGACGCAGAGCCGGACAGTAGTGAGGATGGAGTGAACCTCTTGGATCAGACATTGAATGAGCTGTGATGGTGGTACAGGGTAATAATCGTATTTGATAATATTTAAAAAGGTAAAATTAGAGCAAACTTTACTCAATACATAAACTGTACGACGAACCTAAAGTATGACATCACTCTATCCTCCAGCCCTTACCGAGTCATCTAATAAATCTATTCCACCTAATGTATTTCTACCTCTCAATTAGTCCTTGTACGTTCTTCCGGATCAACCGGCTTACTCAGGGCCGCTGACTCAGGATCATCAATGCCTTGGAAAGGGCAAGGAAGTCTCACGTGTCTTGCGTAGTACACTTGCATAAGTAAATAATTAGCTTAGTAGATCATGCGGGGTAATTATATCATCCCTGAGTCATGATATTGGATGTCAGCGTGCTGTAAATACTTAACTAGTTGTAGTATAGAATTGACTTATATCTTTCAACTGAGCGAGTGATAAGAACAATATTTACTGTCTTTGGACTATCAATAACCTATCTCTACTATGATTACCCTTTCCGATTTTCAACTGGACAGCCTGTCTGCCCTTTGTATTGTGGCTTCATGTGGTGTTGCTACCCACCTTGCTATATTTCGGATTGGCGAGTGGGATGTTGCCGTTCATCGTATTATTGCTTCCTTTGGTCTTATCTACACATCCCTCTTCTGTCTCCTGGCCTACGATGGTGACCTGGACCGGCAGAGCCTTCATAGTGCCTGGTATATTGCCTCTACCGTCCTGGCAGCCTTCATATCCGGGGTGTACAGTAGCATGGTCGTCTACAGGTTCTTCTTTCATCCCTTGCGCCGATTCCCAGGTCCAACCTCTGCTCCCCTGTCCTCTTTGTACGCGGCATCAGTGTCGATGAAGAAATTTCACATGTTTTTGGAGGTGCAAAAGCTACACAAAACCTACGGCGATTTTATCAGACTAGGTATTTACTTATTTACTTACGAATCCACCCTGTATCCACTCCGCTCTAACTAAGCCAAAGGTCCATCTGAAATGTCAGTTGCATCACCGAGCGCCGTGGCCGCAATTTACGCAAATTCATCTCCTTGTCTAAAGGGTCCTTGGTATAATGTTTTTGTGCCTACCATATCTTTACATGCTACAAGGGATAAGCAGGAGCATGCACACAGAAGAAAGGTATGGGATAGAGGTTTCAATGCAAAAGGTACAAAGAGGTTCGTCTTTTGATTGTTGCAAAGCAAGACTAATTATTCCAAAAGCTATGCGAGATTACGAGCCAAGAATTGAGAAATACACGCGCTTGTTACTGAATCAGCTGCAACAGAGATGTGGTAAGCCGGTTGATATTACAGAATGGTGCGGCTTCTACGGTTTCGACGTTATGGGCGACCTCGCCTTTGGCAAGAGCTTCAATATGCTCAATGATGGAGTCAAGTACTACTACATGGAGCTGACACAAATGTCCACCTTGTGGGGCACCCAGATTGGTCGAACCTCTTGGCTCTATTTACTTGTAAAGGATATACCTATCCTGAACTACCAGATTGCAAACTTTCTAAAGTGGCTTCGCAAACATGTGGACCAGAGGACCAAGGTAACACCTATCTTTGTACATCTAGTCTTTCTCTTCTAACGAGATGGCAGAATGAGCCGCACCTTCCAGACTTGTTCTCCTGGCTCCTCGGTGCTTACAGAGAGCAATCAGTCCACACGAAGCAGGACGAGCTCAACCTCTTGGGCGACGCCCATCTTATTGTGGTTGCAGGGAGGTAAATATGCGAATCAAGATATGATAGCAGTTTACTGATCCATTTATGAAGCGACACTACTTCCGCGAGCTTGACTTGTGCCCTCTTTGAGCTAGCCCGTCATCCCCACGTCTACCAAGAGCTACGCAAAGAAGTTGACGAGTTCTTGAAACAAGATGATTCTCCTCACAGCCACAGTGCTCTTTCCAAACTGAAATACCTCCAGGCTATCATCGATGAGACGATGCGGCTTTACCCAGCCATTCCCTCAGGTCTACAGAGAATCACACCCCCGCAGGGCCTGCAAATCGACGGAACATTTATCCCGGGGAACACGATTGTACAAACACCTCCATATACATTGAATCGAGGTAATTGATACCTCAAGCACATCCCGAGACGCAGCTGACCATTGTGAGTAGATGAGAGATGCTTTGTGCGCCCTAACGATTTCATTCCTGAGCGATGGACAACACAACCCGACCTTGTCCGCGATGGTTCGGCATTTGCCCCTTTCTCGACTGGTGAGTCCCAAAGGTCATCTAATCGGGTAATATAGTCACTAATCTTATTCACAGGCCGTTATTCCTGTGCTGGAAAGCAACTTGGGCTTCTTGAGATTCGGCATGTTCTTTCGCAGGTTGTTTCCAAGTTTGACATCCGCCTCGCGCCCAACCAAACGTTTGAGGCATTCCAAGACGGACTAGCAGATGGATTTACCCTTCTCTCTCCCAAGCTGGAAATGGTTTTCGAAACGCGGACCACCTGATTTGGAGGAGTGAGTTGAATTGCATTTCTGTTGCAACCTCTACAGTCATTGAGCACCCAGGTAACAAGAAAGAAGAATACTCAAACATTTGACCAAGTCTGTTGATACAAAGCAAATTAAAAGTTCAAAGGTTTTCCAAATCCCAGTTATACTCCCCCACAGCAGTATCATAGCTCCATCCTTGGTCATCCTCACCACCTTGAGAGGCGTCAGAAATCGTGCCCTCCGTGACCTTAAAAGTACTGTGATTTAATAGAGCTTGGGTTTGAGATAAGTACCCTAATGAGAGGTTCTGAAGATGAAAAGGATGAATTGTAACTGGCAGACTGTTTTGTTGGAACTTGGGCACGTCATGTTCAAGTGCCGGGAAATGGTTAAAGAAATCTGAGTGCATGGTCCAACAGCCGAGATTGGAGATTGTATCGCTGAATAAGGACGAAAGGCGATACCTGCCGAGCCCTACGTTAACGGAATACGCATCACGGAACTCGTAGGGCCAGGTGATGCGCAGGTGCTCCTTGAACATATGCCAGAATAAGTTACTGCAGTATCGATGCGGGTAGCGTGAGAATTGCCGCCGAAAGGACGGCCAGGCAAAGTAGTCCACAGCTGGATGGCCAGAGACGTCATCCGAAGAAGTTCTTGGGTAGACCAGTTAGTTAGGAAGCAACGGAAGCTAAAAGAGACACCAAGACTTACGATTTCATATACCATCGTGGTAGAATCGTAGAAATGTTGGTCGATGTTGGGTCGGCGTAGGCCCGCATGTAGCGATGAACCATATGAATCACGGCAAGACGCTCAACCTGGCCGCAAGCAGAAAAGCAAATCTCGTCGAGCTGCCGAACCCTCCTCCAAAGCGGTGTCATTCTCCCCGGCTGCTCCAGATGATCCCAGCCATAGAGCACAACGCGCACCGGGACGTCTTCGCTAGCCTCACACTCCAATTCAAGCATCGAGGTTGATAGAGATAAGAGGGTTGCCTTCAAGACCTGGTAGCCTGCTTGCCAGATATTACGGCTAACCGAGAATCCGTCCGAGAGCCGTCTTGTCTCTGAGCAAGTGCAATCGCAAGGCGATGACGCTGCTGGAGTCTTGCCATCCACGGGTTGGCCACGAGGTGCGCAGTACGTTGCCGAGTGTAGATCCATACAGGTCTGACTCTGGCCGCCTTCTAATGCCGTGTCCCCCGAGAGGGTCCCGGTGAAGTCGGGCGAAAACAGACTAAGCTCATTGGTGGCTGGAGACGCCTCTAGCAAGTCCGGCATCAACGCCGCCGAAGATTCCCTGCCGACAGAACCTGACACATTTGGCAGCTGTACTCGAGGTTCTTCTTGGGATACAGTCGTGCTGTCCCACTGTTTGGCTTCGGAGAGATGCTTAGTAAAGGATAAAGATGTGGAATCAAGAAAGCGAACTAGCGAGTCGCGCTGTTTCGTGACCTCGGATAGCCGAGCTACCATGGACAAGGTCTTGTCGTGATCATTCCCGCTGCTCAGCTTCTGAACAAGGTCCTCGAGATAAGCAATGCGGCTCTTAGTCCTCTCGCGCGAGACGCGCTGGGCCTTGCGGTCAGACTCCCTCTTCTTGAGCCTCTGGGGGTCGGCAGTCGGCGACTGTGCTTGTCGACTGGTGGCAGGGGTGTCTGCGGGCATGGTGGATTTGAAATGCTTTGGTTCCACTGGCCATAGTCTAGGGCAGTCGGCCCATCTTATGCCTCGGGCCTGGAAGTGGAGTAATGAGGGGTTAGCTACCCGGCATTTCTTAATTTGGTAGGCAAATTGTTAGCTTGCAACATGAACTGGCGATGCTGCCAGCTTGTAACTTACTCAAAACGGCCGACAGAGCTTAGTAACTTATGTTGACGTTGTGATAAGAGTTTTACTAATTGCTGTAATAAATACCTCTATTTGCTGTGATGAGTACCTCTAATTTCATGTGACTCTCACACAACTGCAATTTAAGTGTACAGTCTGCGCACTTTTAATAACTAAAGTTCCGAAATGCCAACCCTGCGTCTTACCGCGCTAGACAACGCCAAAGCTTAAATTATCTGGGGTAATCGTGGGGAAAAGCAGGGTTTGACCAATAGATAATGAGTTCCTGTGGATCATTATGATATCCTCGACGGCTGATTGGAGTGTTAACCGTCCGTCCCAGGACACTCATTGCCAGCTCGCAGCCATCCTTATTCAAGAATAAGGCAGTCTGTCCTTGCGGCAAGAATAATAGACATGCAATCTCATTCATCACTCTCCTCCACTAGCAAGCATATCCACAAGGCGATCAACAAGCACCGCGAGCAAGAGTGACTGTAGAACGCACGCCATCCCATGACAGCTCCACCAAGAAGCAATGCCACCTACATCAAACGGAAGGCAATAGTGGATGATTATCTACCTCTCTGTCCACTCTTGGTCCAAAATCGTCTAGGAACATTAGAAAATCGAAAAGAAGCTCAAGCGCAAATAAGATTGGCTGTCCTTGCCGATTGTTACACTCATGTTGCTGATGGGTTACCTCGACCGCATCAAGTGGCAACTGTTTGACTAGTAGATTTGCAAGATGACCTACACGTATCTGAAAAAATATGGGCTGCTGGAATCTCGCTGTTCTATGTTGCCTTACCATCACTTATCTTCCTTTCGCTGTCTACCTCGCCAAAGGCCTGTTCCTATCGCAGATGCCTGCCTATATCATTGCATGGCCTGTTTTCATGTCTCCCAAATGGTCTTGATTGGCTTGATGGTCGGCATGGCTGAGGGCGCTTTCCTTCACATTGACAGCTCGATAACCTTACTGTATTCAGAGGAGGCCGCTTTGATAATGGCCATTTGCTATGCTGGTAACGTCACTTCCGGCATTGTAAAATCTCTAGGATAGTCGAGCTTTTTTGCCTATCTCATCCAAGGTCTATCGTATCTTCGCTTACCTCTCGACTTGTGTAATATTCTAGTTATCAGGGAGACATATGGAACATTGATGGCATAAAATGGACTGCACAGTTGCATGCATCATCAGCGCCGTTATTATGATCTCAACCCTGCACACAGGTGCCCGATCTTTAGTATGTTCCTCTTATGAGCGGGGCCTTTTGCTGGCCTGAATGTACACACAAAATGCCCACATTGGGTATGGTTTCACGCTAATGGGAGGCTGGGAGCAGATACATCCCTTGGAAAACACCAATGTCGCTCGCCCTTGTTCAAAGGGTGGCGCTCTGGTTGCAAATCGCAAACTGCATTACACCGACCTGACCAGTCTCCTACTAGCTCACATCATACTTCTTCGTGGGTCTCATCCTCAGCACTCTAGACCCCTACGTACCGCCTAAGCTTCGCTATCATGAACCTCGCCATGTGTTGTTTGCAGCAGAGGCTTGTGGCTGAGAGCTTCAATCACCATACAGAACTTAACTACTATAATATTAGTATTTTGGTCATCTTGGTTGTGACACGGGGAATCGCTCGTTGCCTGATTTTCAAATATGAGACTCGATAAGAAGGAAGACGCACATAAGGCAGAAAACATCCCTCCAAAGAGGCGGCAGTATGTTGAATAAGCCATTGTCTTCAGGATAGGGATAACTGGACCGTTGGTTTTGCTCCCTTCTTGTTTTGGTAAGTGGCAGTAGTCAACTCGCACAACGAGATGAATTCAAAGCCCTCGATTCTGTATGATGTCCTTCCCACCCTACACTGGTGGCTAAATATAATCAACATGTTCAAGGCATAGGTGCCAGCCGCACAAAGGAAACCTAGGCTAAAATTAAAATCGTATGACGAATCTAGTGTTCCTCAGATTGGTCTCTAATTTAAGGTGTAAATAATAATAAAACCCTCTAAAATGCTTGGTCCCTTATAGAACAATTCTGGATATTGTGTCTGGGAATAGACCATATGTTGAAACAGTATAATAAAATCACACAGCTTAGGCAAGTAACCGCAACTGTTGGAATTCGGGTAAGACGAATGTCTTTGGCGTTTTGGAACATAGATACGAGGTTGTTTAATAAAGGTGGAAAAAGGGAGGGTTAACACGCATCTAGATCACTACATGCCCAAATATCATCTCAAGGCCTTGGCACATAAGTCATCTCACTCAGGGGTAAAAAGACATAAATCCAGTGGGCTCATGTGTCTGTTTCTCAGCTTTTATAATTTATCTATGCAGTACAAATATTTTCGCACGAACTCAGCTTGTATAACACACGTTGATGTTGTAATAAGCGCTCATGCTTACTTAAACTAAAAGAGTGGATAAAATCTTAAAGTCCCTGGATCGGTGATTAGTATTTATTTTATCTCACAAGGTTTCAGTCCTCCCTTTGCAGAAATTTAGTGAAGTTGGAAGTGAAACTTTAAGGGATGTGTAATTGGATGACTAAGTTCTGTAGGTATTTCTTTACGAATTGTGGCAACGTTCGTGCACCAACAAATTTGGCCAACAGACGACGCTAATTGGACCCGGAGTGAACCCGGACATACGGGCTCCCTTCAAGATGTTCCAGGTGTAGCGTTGGGAATGTATGGACATAAGTTTGCCTCATTGTGATGTTGTGAGGCAAAATGTCTGTCAGCAGTGTCGTGTCCTCATCACCTGTGTTAGCAATCTATTATTTTACACTATACTATAATAGCCTATAGCGACACCTAATTCAATTACTGTAGACTTATACGTAGTACCCCATAGATGTCTTGGGCAATAACTCAAGAATGCTGTGAGATTGGGTATCTTGGCATAAATTCATGCTGCGCAAGTCATCCCTCAGCTCACTTCGCTGCCTGATGCATATAAGTATTTAACTTGATTACCACTTACAATTCGGTCTCATCAATCAATCTGTCACTCATTTATTACTCTAGGCCATTCTTTGGCAGCCACTCGTTCACCATGCGTTTGTCCTCATTACTCCTCGCAGTATGTGCCTCGAGTGCATTCGGGCAGTTCAACCAGAATTTCAAGAGATTTACGAACACTAGTATTCCTGCCACTACGACTTCTTCCTCTGTTCCTACTTCGCTCGATACGAGTGCTACTACGACGGGTAGCTCTGCTCCGTCTAGTGCGCCTATCTCTCTTGGAACGGCGCAGCTCGGTGCAGGTGCTAGTTATACTACAGCACTTGATGGTTCAGCAGCAGTGTAAGAATATCTTATCAACTCTGTAGCACGGGAGACTGACAGGCTTTAGCTCTCTCTTCATCCGAAATGGAGTTGCTACGTTCAGACTCGTGCCATTTCTGTCCGAGTTCGCAGGCCTTCGGGTCTTTATCGTCTTCAGTATCCTCGTTAGGCCTCCTCCCGCAGCCCGTAAGCGTCAAGCCTTTGACGGATGCACCCTCGAAGTTCAGTTGGATGGCCAAAGCATCTACAGCCAAGTAATGACCGACACGGGCGGATCAGAGGTTGGACAGAAAAGCAACCCCGTTAGGCTTAACGCGGAAGGTCGCCCTGATATCCAATACTTCCTGAGTTGTGGCTCTGATGCTGTTGAGGTTGTTGTTTCTCATTTCTCTGTTGATCAAGCTGGCGAGGATGCAGAAACCACACCTATTACGTCTCTCCCTACGGACACTGAGACGCCAGGTGTTACAAACACTAAATCTGAAGGTGCTGTAACAAACTCTGAGGGCGAGACTCTTTATTCATCCAACACTGCTGCCATTTCTGGTACTAACTCTGAGGGATTTACCACCAACTCTGAGGGAGAGACCGTTATGCCCACTGACACTAACTCAGCTGGTTTCACAACCAACTCGAATGGCGAGACAATCTTCCCGACAAACACCAACTCAGCCGGCTTCACCACGAATTCGAACGGTGAGACAATCTTCCCGACAAACACCAACTCAGCTGGCTTCACAACCAACTCAAATGGCGAGACTATCTTCCCCACTGGAACCGCAACTGGCACTGAGGATCAATCTTCCGCTCCAACTGCTACCTCTCCCGCTGGCTTCCCCGACTTCATTGATGCTTTTACCCTCTTTGGCTGTGTCGGATCAACTGATGGCTTCCCAACTTTCGAGCTTGCTCAATCTGAGACCTCCATGGACCTGGATCTGTGCTCTTCTCTTTGCCAGGGTCGAGCCTACTTTGGTGTCTATGACACGTAAGTTATATGTTCCGAGTTCACCCGTTACATTTGCTGACATCTTTAGTGACTGCTACTGTGGTGATGAGATTGATGGCGACGACACCGCTCGTGTTGAGCTGGATTCCTGCGACATTGAGTGCCCCGGTGACGAGTCTCAGTTCTGCGGTGGTGACTCTAATCGCCGTAGGATGCACCGTCGCCAGACTATTCCTTCTGATCGCCTTCTCACTGTTTATGTTGCTGCTGGCGGTCAGATTGATGTTGTCACCAACGAAGTTACTCAAACCGTTACTGATCAGTCAACTTTCGTCACTACCTTCACCGCTACAGCTGCTGGTCCCGTCACCACCGCTACCGAACGTGTAGTATATATCTTTGTTGAGGCCGACTGCGGAAACTGTAACGGTCAGTGGGTCTATATTCCTGAAGCTTGTGACTGCCAGGGCGGTTTCCAATATGTTCCCCACTTCTGCTTTGGGGGCAGTTGCTCCGGAAAGACTGTATATAAGTCTGAGGAATGCCATGATTGGTGGAACCACAAGGACTTCTATGTCCCAGCAGACTGTGAGGAATGCTCCGGCGGAGAGATTATTTACAAGCCTTGGGAAAATTCTTGGGGTACGCCTGAGAACTGCAAGCCCGACGAGATTCCTTCCTGTGAGGGACACAGATGCCCTGCTGTCTACACTAACAACAACAAGGGACAGAATGGAGGCGGTAGCTATGGTCACGGTGGCAGTTCGCAGCCTGGCATGCCCCATGAAGGTTCTAACGGCGGTTCCAATGGTGGCTCCAGCTCTGGAGATCAGACTAAGGGTTCTAACAGTGGTTCAAATGGTGGATCCAACTATGGCGAGCAGAGCAAGGGCTCCAACGACAATGGCTCAAAGGGCAATGCTCCCGGGTGCATTGGTGATGGCTGCACCGGACCTTATGGCGGCGCATCCAACTCCAAGCCCAATGGTTCTCATGAGCCCGAGGGCGGTGACTCCCATGGCGAGTCCGCACCTGGCAGCAAGCCTACTGGCGCTCCCATCGTTGTTAGCGGCGCCGGCAAGCAGGCTACTAGTTTCTTTGCTCTTCTAGCTGCCCTTGCCCCTGCCCTTCTTTAGACATTGAATGATTTCTTTTCTATATACATAGTTCTATTACACTTGCCCTAATTCAATAATGTTGCTGGATTATTTGATAGTTATTCATAGTTAATACTTTCTAACTACCGAAGCAGGTCAGCGAAAGTCATAGCAAGTTATTTTTATCTCATTTCTAACTAGTTATCCATCTCTTCTCAAAGACTTTCCCAGCTGTGTCTTTAGGGTTTCCTGCCCCAGACAATATAAACAGGGAGATACAGGTGAACAGCCGGGTCTCGGAGTTCGTTCTTAACCTGGGCCATTAATACCTGAATCTCATCTGTACTCCACCCAAGCGCATACTCAAAAAGCTTAGGCGTGTACGAGTCGATGACCTTTGACTCTTGGATTGCCTGATATCGACCAAGTTCCTTCAGCTTTGGGTCTTTCGGCCAAGGTCCGATGGGCAACTAAGCTATAGTTAGTAAGAAGACAGCAAAAAGTATTAAATCTGGTACACACTTTGCGGACTTCCTGTTGAACATCAACAAACCCCGCTTTAGATAACTTATCCTTCCACTTATCAGCACAGTCAACCGGTTTGCCGAACTTGGAGCAAGCCTCGATCAAGTGCTTCATCCAAGATTTGGCACTAGGCGCTTTATCGAGCGTTCCATCATCGGACTCAAAGGCAGCATTCACGCCTTGCAGTTCAACATAGCCGTTTGACCGTAGATGGCGAAAAGCTCGCTGCAGCATGAGATCTTCGTCGCTTATGCATGCTTCTAACTCGCGAGCATGGATAAAGTCGAATTCTTGGCGGTAGAGCCATTCGTCCTCGAAGTCGTCTACTTCGAAAGAGCAATTCGGTGGGTTCCTACGTTATTAATAACATGGCATGAAGTATCAAGCAGGCTTGTCTCACCATTCAGGTTGGATTGGGCTTAGATCATTTCCGACAACTTCTGCCGAAGGATGTTCGCTATGGCGGTGGTCAGCAGGCTAACACCCAAGGCTTAAGGTATCACCCACTCTGCGAAATCTATCGCCCAGATGCCAGTTCCTGTGCCGAGGTCGAGGACCCGCTGTAGGTTATCCTCAATCGGAGCAAGGTGGAGCTTTCCATCAAGAAGGATACTGTATATGTGATGAACGAGGTCCATACGCTCTTGCTCGTCTTCGTCATTGGGCTGAAAGATAATGATCAGTAATTGGTTGAGAAGCGTTGTTCTGATACATACAACAGGATAAGTGCCTTCTCGGAATGCATGATATCGACGTCCGTTCTATTCTTGTTAGCAGTGGACCTGGAGTTATCTGATACAACATACCTCATATCTGCAAATATGGCAATTCGTGTTAGTATAGCGCGTTTAGCCTGTTGTTGTACGTATTGCTCACCTATAGTTGTAAATGCTCGAGTTCAATGATGAAAGAAAGCTTGAGCCTCCGGTCCTGTTATCTGTTTTAGTAATTGAGAACAAAAAAAAGTTTTCAACACTCAAGACTAACGTCGAATGATACAGCGAGTCAGCGGCATCCAAGTTATCCTGGCAAGCTGGTTAGCGTGTCAGGCACGGAGTGAATGAGGATTAGCTTACATCAACTTCTAAATGGCCCTCTGGCTGGTTGGCAGCCGTCGCAGCAGGATCTTGTGGAGAGTCGCCACACATTGTTCATACGTCTTGTCACAGGAACACGTTGAATCACAATTAATCAACTTGAACGCGGTTTTTAACCTCTGGAAAAGTCAAGGGGTCTGCGGATAATGTATTCGTGATTCCCCGCACGAGGACCCTTGTTTGAGCGATTTATGCAACCAGCACGGTCTGTATCAAACCCCTCAAGCCTATCGGAAGTTCCGCCGCGAAGCGGTGGGAACACGTCAACCGAAGTGAACAGGTATTCCTTGTGCAATCGACCCATTGCATACAGACACCTGCAGATCAGCTAACTGGATGAGTTTGCTAAATATTACGTAAAACTCTAAAGACTGGGACTTAAGGTAGCTCTACGAATAAGAGAAAGTTCTTGGCATATCACTGCATCTGTCAAAAGTCGTAATTACGGGGCTCCCTGTCTTCGAAGTCCTGTCGGTGTAGCATCGGGTCACTCCTCGCTGCCACCTTCGCTGTCTTCGTCACATATACATATACAATCTAAGAATTTAGGGTTGGGGTCAGAGCTATTCGTCTCACATTGCAGATGTTGGTAACCTATGGCTTCACCTCAAGGGCAGGAATAGACTACATAGACGGTATCTAGACCTTTGAAGCAGCTAAACACGGATTGATTACATGGCGCACACTGGATTACGTTTTCTGGACAGTTATTACAAACTGCTGCTAAGTTCACTAGTGCAGAGAGACAGATTTGAAGTAATTGAAGTAGATAGATAAGTAAGTAACTAAAAGGTGAGAGAGAAATAAAGATATGTGTACTGAAAAGTCACCGTCTTGCAGTGTAACCAGCCAGCAACAGTAAAGCATCCAAAAGAATCCTTACATAATCTGGGCATTCTTGCAAGAACCCTCAGATGGTTTGCACTTTTGGTAGAGAGAAAGCGCGCCTGGGCCTCCGCAGACCTGTTCCTTGTTGCCTGCACAAGGCATCTCACATTTACCAAGTTGTCCCTTGACAGGAAGATGGCTCTTCTCCATCTCATTTCCGCAGTAGCACTCTCGGCCGTATTCGAGACCTGCCAGCGAGTAGCCCTTTCCTTCGCAGTAGTCAAGGCACGACTCAATTGTCATCTTATCAGTACTTGTCTGTGCCATATCAAGGCTGCGGGAGCCGTAAGAGTCCTTGGCGCATCCAAGGTAACGGAACTTCTTGGTATCGGTAACGTCGGTGAAGGGCCACTTCGGTGGGCTGATCTTCTTGGTAGCCTTGCACGTGTCTCCTGTAATGGGCGCTGCGGGCTCTGGGCCGAACTCGACGGGATTACATCCGGGGAGAGCTTTGAGGACACCAGTTGTCTTCTCGTCGACTTGAACAGGCACTCGACATCCGTTCATGGTGTCGTCGTCGAAGAAAGTAAGTACGGGACACTTTTCGATGACCCCAGAATCATCAGTGCACTCATTCACTGCCTTCTGTAGGACCTTGACATCCCAGCCGTTGAGAAAGTCGCCATGTAGGCCGTAGCCGGTGGGATCGCCGTTGGAGAAAACAAAGGGGTGCGAGCTACCATGCCACTTGTCCTTGAACTGATCGATCTGGAAGACGACCTCATAGAATATCGTGACAAAGCGCTTTGGGTGCGACTTTGGGCAAACGCCGCTATCAACACGATCCGGATACGCCATATGGCTCTTGTGGTCAGGCGAATCCAGGTTCTTACCATCCCAGCACGAGGGGAACATGACTTGAGCACGTAACCCGTTGGGGCAGTTATGGGAAGGGATCTCGTGGGTCTCTGGTCCGCTTACTCCGAGGCAAGCAAATGATATGGCTCTTTGCTCAAGCGTATTGTTGAAGTTTCGCAGGTGCGGGTTACCAGCCAACATCTGGAAGCCCTCAGGAAACGCAAGCAAGCCCTTTTCATATTCTGGATCCTTGGGGTCCGATCGCTGTAGGTAATACACCAGCATGCCACCAGTCTGGGGCACATCTTCGAAGGTGCCGTCGGGGCCGCGGTAGTAGAGGTTGGGGACCCAATAGTTACTCAGATCTTCGCGGGCCTTGCAGGTGGTGCAGGTCGAGGCTCTCGCCGTATCGTAATCCATGGTGAAGTTAAATCCGTTCCCTCCCATGACAGTGTGAGCATGCGATGATAACTGTCCTGGGTTGACGATGGGATCGACGCGCTGGAGCGTGACGGGACGAGCGCAGGGTAATCTGAAGAAGGCAGAGACTGGGCTGGCCACCAGGGCCAGGGTCGCAGTAGTGGAGAAAAGAAGGGAACGCATTCTGATAGACCAGAAATATGATAGTAATAGAACTACAATCAGCTGGTAAAGGAATGACAGGGATGAAGAAAGAATATGTAATTGAAGAGAGTGTGAAAGAAAGAATTGAAAAGAGTGGCAGACAAAAACGAATGGAAGAAAGTTGGCCTGACTCAATCATGAGCAGGACGTCGATGGCTTTTAAGCTTCTCCTTTGGTTCTCATGTTTAATCTTGCGCTTGGTCAATGTGAGCAAAGTGAACTGTTCTCTGATAAGTAAAACGGTGCGGCTGACAATTGGGCGCGCCCTGAAACGTTAGTTGAATCGTGCTGTACGCCGGCGCTAATTTGGTTGGTAGATCATGACTGCCAAGGATATGAGGCGCTTCTGGTAATTAGTTCAAAGACAAGGATTGTATTCCTCTGAATCAACAAGTCAATTTAAAAGAGATAAGGCATCTACATAAGGATAGAGAAGGATTCATTGAATTGTTTCAAGGGTTATGTTGTCGATCTCTTTGCGCCATTGCCAGCCAATTTTAGAGGCAACTGATGAAGTAAGTCTAGAGTACCATACCATGTAGGCTACAGTATAGACAACCTGTTGCAGAGATCAAAAGTTGGGTTGTTGTTGGGCAATATTGGCACCGCGTGCCTGGCAAGTATGGGGAGGCAATGAGGCATTAAGACTTGATCACATCATTCGTGAGGACATTGTCTTCCTGGACTCGGTTGTACACGGCTTTGTCGCCAAAAGTGGTATCGAAGGCGAGCTTGAAGGGGCCTGAGTTCTTGGATCGGATGATGCGGGCAAGCTCATCCCTTCGTGTTCTTCTGGCTGGAACTTGGTTCTTTTCTGTAAGATGGGTATCAGCTTGATTCAACGTGCGATCAACGATATGTAAATAACGATAGGCCCAAGATTCATTCTAAATAGCTACCAGACTCTCAGAACATACAGAGTCTGAAAGTGATGGACTCGTCGTTGCTTCAATGCTCCTGAAGCTAATGGGAAAAGGCGACGAAGACTCGTCCTCCTCGAGATCAACAAGGTGGCACAAGCTGAACTTGAACACCACCCCAGCTTCCTGCCCATGCGGCGAAATTGGGCTGACAAACTTTCCCTTGGTGGCGATCTGACCGCCGGGATACAAGAAATGCAGAATAGAGGGTCGGGCATTGTCGGCGATGGTGTACGCCATGTCCAACGTAGGCAATAACGCTTATTATTAAAAGAGGGGTGTTTACTAAGTACAAGAGGGCAACTATAATGCATCTGGTAGTATTAACTGTGTAGAGCTATTAACCTCGAAGACAGATGCCGTTCTTAACAACGTTTATAGGCACTAGTTCAACAGTCCAAACGATGTGGTCATCACTCGAGACGGTGTAGAATACTTCACTGACAAGTACTACGGTTATGGCAACTTTAATAACACTCTCAAGCCAGAGTTATCTAACAACCTATGGCGATGGGATTAAATTACCTGAGGATGGTTTCCGGTGCTGGTGGGGGACCCTTCATGAACCCAAACGGAGTAGCACTCAACTTAGAAGAGGACTTTAAAGATAAAATTTACCCTTTAAAGTTAATATAAAATCTTAAGAAAAGCCTATCAAAATTCTACTCTTATTTGTATTAATATTAAGAAATTAATATATAATACTAAATCTATTATATAACTAGATTATAATAATAAGTAAACCTTGAGATATTTAAAAGTAAACCAAATAGTAATAGTTAAAAGTAATACAGTTGTTAGAAAAAGAAAATACCAGCGCCAATCAGGACCAGGCTCGAGAATGTTTACATTCATACCAAACAGACTCTAACACTTTGATTTAGCTAGGATACCTTAACGGGGTAATACAAAGTCTTACTGATGTAAACATAGCTGGCAGGAAGATAAACTGTAAATATCTATTAGCTCCCATTAATCTCAGTGGTCCAATAGGTTATGTACTGTAATCCAGCTAAGCCTTTTCATACTTGTTGCAAGGCTAGTCGACTTGTGAGCCTCATTGATCGAGACCCATGCAAATTCCTATTTAATTAGTTGCCGTGAGCTAAAGAGAACCTCAGCAAATGCACCTACCAACTGTAACAAGTCCCTGATGGTTTGATCTAGTTCTTGAAGTAGATTATCAATTTTTGCAAAGCCGCCGATCGTTTTGAATGCCTGTCCGTCCACGTCTACGCCCTGGGAGCGCCCGTAATTGTCAACAAACATCTTTGCTTCATGAACCTGGGTTCGAAGACACCGACGAAGTTCAGCTAAGTTCTTAGCATCTCCAGCCAGGTCGTTAATAATATCTGAGCGACCTTTTTCTTGGAGCTGTTTCATTCGCTGCATTCCATGATCAGTACCAAGGAATATCTGGGTTCAAGTGACGACTTACACGTTCAGAGAGATGATCCTCGACTCCAGTACACAGCTCTGACCACCTCGCCGCCAAATGTAGTATGAGCTGTTGAAAGAAGTCGATACCATTCTGAGGAATCCAGCCGTATGGTAGCATGCTAACATGGTCTTTTGTCATCTCACCTAATCCAAGGTCCTCAACAATGTCACCTATAGTCCATGCAATTCCACACTCATCCCATCCAGAGCCTTGCGTAAACATACGTATATGTGGGACCCAGACAGCTACAGCAACAGCTGCCAAGCTATCTTGTTGCGTAAACGTCTTTGCCGTATAAATATGCTTGTTACTTTTCGGTAAGATGTTTTGAAGCCTGTGTCTGATGAGAAAGCTTGACCAAGCCGTGAAGCCAGAAACTTGTCTTGTAGATGTCAGTTTGCTTCTAGTTTGATCCAGTGTCTTGGCGTACATCATACTTCTCACTATATCCGGCTCATGCTGTAGAGTGCGCTTCGTATCAATAAATCGCACTTGATACACTCCACCAGCCCTTTCTGAAACATATAGGGTGCTCTCCGGAGAATTGCAATTGTAAATCCTCTGCCAATCCCTAATCTGGATACCCTTCATGCATGCCGACCTGGATAGCAATATCTCCACGAAATCACGCAACGTATACTGAGCTGCAAGTATCAAGGGCGTTCTGCCAGTCCCATCTTTGGCGTCGATATCTGCGCCCCTCAACAAAAGCATCTCAAAAATCTGCAGCTGTCTGGAGATAATTGCGATATGCAAAGCAGTAAGGCCATGAGTGTCTTTAAGGTTAAGATCAATGTCGCAGCTAAGCAGGTAGTGTGTCAATTGCTGGTTTCCCGCCCGGATAATCGAATGCAGTGTGACGTTATCTTTTGCTGCAAGTAGCTGCACCACATTCTTATGTTGTTTCATTGCGGCTCGCGACATTGGCGTACTACCATCCTTGTTCTTTGCATTCACGTCGACGCTACTATTCTCAAGTAACAATCGTACCATCGACAAATTGCCCCGTTCAGCAGCTTTGGAGAGCGGTGTATCCCCGTCACCGTCTTGGAGGTTCGGGTTTATAGTGTACAGATTATTGATCTGTCGTACTACATCCCGCCTGTCATTCTGCGATGCCCAGGACAGTAATGTCTGACTTGTTTCGCTTGGATTTCGGCGTCTTTCAGCGGTTAAAATCTTCGATGCTGTTGTCAACTGACCAGATTCAAAAGCCATGGAAAGCGGCATCCTGCCATGACCATCCAGGCCCAAGTCAATGTTTTCCATGTCCAGTAGCAGATTGACAGTGTTTTCGAAGCCTTTTTTCAATGCTAGAGTCAATGGGGTGTGGCCATTGAGGTCTGTAGTGTTGAGTTCGATTTCAGGTTGCGCAAGCAACATTTTTACGATTTCATCCCGCCCAAAGCACACCGCGATTTGGAGGGCTGTGTGATTACTTTGACATCTAGTATTTACCATGCCACCATCGAATTTCTCATGGTTCAAAATCGTTCGAACAATGGCCGTGTGGCCTTCGCGACAAGCGATCCATAGCGGCGTGCAACTTGTATTATCCCTGGCATTAATCTTGTTGAATGTCGGATTTTGTAGGAGCTCTGACAGCGCTGACTCGTCGCCATACTTGGCTGCCTCGTGGATTCCTATCATTATCACAGATGTATACCAGAACCGGAATATGGCTAATGAATATGAATAGCGGGTCTTTGTTGAAGATATAGTAGTGATTTTAGATGTAATGAATAAAGCGTATTTAGGTTGTGTGTAGTTAGCCTGATTGCGGGGTATAATCAGTTAATAAGTTGGGCGTAGTTTATCCGCCTGCCTGGTAATGTGGCTTAATAAAAACAGTTTAGATCTGTTGCCTTTTTGCTGCCTATATAAAGATTATGGCGGACCTTATTATTTCAGCCGCATCCTACCGCACTGGACGACCAGCGCATTGACCTTTGGCCCGCATAAAGAGGCAGCTACATAAGCTAAGCCTCGGCTCATCATTGGGTAATTTGATATGGGAACACAAACAGGAAAGACAAATCAGGCTGCGAAAAACTCTTTTTCTTACTGTTGTGCACCATTTCCCCTCAATTTCATTTTCCCCTTTTATTTCTCCGTACCATAGAGCGCGTGCAGACGTCATGTTGTATTGATGCCCTTAAATACGTCGTTTTTTTTTTTCTTTCTTCCTTTGATTGCGACAAATTTACGGATACTCTGATCCTACTAGTTGGCCCAGAGACCCACCGCACATAAGCTAGTCCTGAAGGGCGACCAAGATGGGAGACTCCGTCGCTCAGAGACATGCCGCTGCTCTGCAAATCATTCGAGATTTGACATCGTTGCTCCATGAAGTAGAGCCACCAGGAGATATCTCGCGGGCTCAGGCAGATTACGATGCTGCAGAAGAGCGACACAGCCGTGAAAAGAATCCAGAGAAAAAAAGGGCTCTGTGTAAGGAACTGGTCCAGTATGGGGATCGTCTAGAAGAAGCCCAAGAGCAACAAAAGGCAGCCCAGGCAAAGCGCAAGGAACAGCTGGACCTCTTTGACTTCAGGCTATCCAAAGAAGGCTATCAGAAGCTAGCAACTCAGTCTTTCCTCAATACTGGCACTGATACCACTCCCGGCCTCGAGAACGATGAAGCAAGCCACCAGACCCCTGGAACGTTAGACAATCATGTCCAAACTCCAGAACTAAATTGCATTCAACTTCCAGGCTTCCCCAATGACCGAGCAACTCATGAGAATACCGAATCGCCGGGTAACCTTCCTCAAACCGCTGTTATTCGGCAAACGATCGAGCCCAGATCGACCCCCACGCGTATGCACGACGTAACTCCGCCAAGGGGCTTTTCGACCGATGTCGATCAGCAGATGGTAATTGAACCGACTGATCAAACCGCTCGGTCAAATAAGAGAAATGACAATGCCTCTGTATCTCGCCCTACGAAGCGCCAGCGACAGAGCGTCTCAAGTGACACTGTTGCAGAGAGAACAATTTCCTTCGGTGAGGTATTCCAAGATGGCAAAGCTCGATGGAAATACAGGATTGTCAAGATCGATGCACTTTACTATGTTTTTGGATGCAAGAAACACGATAAGCACTTCTGCAAGGAAAACCCCCTTCAAGCTGCCATGAGCCATCTTAAAGGCAAAGGACACCCTAATAAGAGGTCGAACATTACTCAGGCAATTCGATCGCTTGGGATTCAAGTTGTGGACTGCGATGACGACTCTCTCAAGCGGAATAACAAGGTTGCAGATCTTTATATAACAGAGCAGGAGCAGAAAAAGGAGCGTCGCAAGGCTTCTAGCAAGGACTTCGCACATGCTCCTCAGACTCACGAAATATACATGGCCTGGTTTGGTGACGACGATCAGGGCTATTGTCTCCACGCCTTTTTGGTCATCCCGTTCTTTCCGCGTCCTGGTGATGGTATGGATATACAATCTGTTACGGAGTCAAACCTCAACGTTGACATTCCCGCTTGCTACAAGCTCAATGAGACCACTGGTGGGTATGACTGGGCTGAGGGCTACGAGGAGCATGGAAAATATGCCAATAACAGGGTATACCCAATTATGTGCTTAGCTGGGGAAATCCCGCACAAGGTCGATTGGCTCCCTGTGTGTCACTTTCGGAAACTTAATCTTGAAGACGAGGACCTTGATGACAAGGACGTTATCAAGGCGTACATCAGCGAAACCACAACAGGCAAGTGGCGTTAATTGAAGGGTTTTTTTTTTATTTTACTAATTAAGCTAAATACAGGCCTTGGAGACCACCTTGAAGATGATTCTGAAGATCTATATGGAGACAGTACCGCTGGCGATAACGATACGCCAACCTCTGGCAGGCGTAGACAGGTTATTGTCGGCGGGATATCTGAGGACGTCAATACAGATCAAAATATCCAACCCAGGCCGACAGTAGAGAGTCAAGAGAGCAGGCCGCTTCGGCCAAGTATCTCAACACAAGAGGTAAAGCCTGAACCCGGAACTCAAGTTAACGGAGGACGTGGAGATGAGGCTAGAAGTCCGGTGGCCCAGCCTACATGGACACGCCAAATGTCCATTCAGCGAAGATGGCCGATGGCACGGAAGAATGCTCCTAACATGGCCACTTTAAGTGACAGCGAGTAATGCTAAGGAATGGGTATATTAAGAAGATTGAAAGTATATCTTGCTTTATAACAAACATCGTAGCTAGCTGCAGGCACCTCTGCTTTACTTGCTTAAATAACTACAGACTGATACCAGTGTAGTTCATGCTCAGCACTAATACCGTTCTGCTTAGTCTCCCAAACTAGTACGTTTGGGTTGGCTGATATCCACCCTGCCCCATAATTCGGACGGATTAACTATTCTCCCGCTGCCTCAATTTGATTCCCTCCTGTCTGATCATTCTGTCTAACCACTTCGCATTCACGCACTCACCGAGTCCTTTCACAATGTCCCATCATCACAACCTCACACTCGACTATCGGGACCCCTCAACACTATTATCTTCTCCCCCATGAGAGGCTCTTCACTTCAATTTAATGTTTCCCAACGAATCCGCCGAATCCGACACCGCTTAACCCTGAAACGCGTCCATGAGAAAAGTCGGTGAAATCGCGCTGCAGACCGTATAAAATTCCGAATTGTACCCATCAAACGAGCACGCCTCCTTTGCTGGAACGATCGGGGCCTGCAGAGGGGACTGTCGATGTCTTGCAGCTCAAGTTCTGGAGCTCGACAGTTGCCCGGCTTGCGAGAAGCTGATCTTTGCTCTGGTACAACATAATCTGTTGGTCTTTTACTCTTTGGAGTGGACTGTAAAGGGAACTTGCTCCGGCTTGCAGCTCAGTTCTGGAGACGGAGCGAGCTTCTTATCAGATAACGCTGATTCTTGGGTTTGGCGTGTTGGTAGTGTAGGTGAGTGCTGTTCTGGATTGTTTGCTAACTGGTAGGATTGGATATGGCGGCTTTGTCGAGTCTCGATGTGAACAACACTACGCCTGCTGTTGTTACGTGGCGATGGATCAACGAGACGCGTTTTTTAGTCGGACCGGACCCTCAGATCAGAGACATCACCATCACGACACGCTTTGACAGCCAACAAACGTTGTTCGACCTCAACATCCCCATCAGGCTTAAAGGCATCAAGACGGGCACGTTCTTGATTGTCAGAGTCCTTCCATCGTCGATATCCACCTTCGACTTCATCGAGGCCCCGTCTGTTCCCGATGAAGTGCGCGACAAGTTCCTCTCGAGTACCCTCCTCCTCGACTTCCGACTAAAGCAACGCCCCAAACTCCTCGTCTCCGTCGAGGCTGATGAACCTTTATCTCCGCAACGGACACAATCGGGTGCTGTTCTCGATGCACTTCGTGAGCTTGCAAACGTCACAGTATTTTCCGTCTACATCGCAAACTCAGCGACGTCCAAGGCGCAGCTCCAACAGATCCGTCACGCTATTAGCGATGGTCTGTTCCTCTTCATCCAAGATGATCTCACCACCATGTTTCGCGGCACGGGGGGTAAGGTCGTTACCCTCCCATCTTCCACGCAATTACCGCCGCCCGCATACGATGAAACTGAGCCTCCACCGCCTCCTGCTCCAATATATGATCGAAAGCGACCGCGGAAAGACGATCGTGAAGAACGAGATGATGACATTGCGTTGATCTGGGCGAAGCTCGAGATGATACAGGCGCGGCATAGCGAAGAGCTATATGCGCTTCGGGACGAGAACAAGGACCTCAAGCAAGAGATCAATGAACTGCGCGAGCGATTGATGAAGTCCGAGAGGAAACGTCAAGACTTGGAAGAAGAGTTCGGGTCGTTGGCTGGATTGACGAGTGAAAGAGTCAGGGAGTTGGAGGAGCATACGGATGTTACCTTCTCAGAAGTCTGGCAAGACATGGGCGAGTTGACCAGCGAGGTCAATGCCATAAAATTGCAGACTGATGAGGATGAGTTGGTGAATAGAGTCAAATTCAGAGTTCTTGATTACATCACGGCGAGTTTATCTCGGGACATACCGCCGGATAATTAGTAATACTTTAGAAATCTAAAGTAATAACACCTATTAGTTTAAGCGGTCTCAGTTGTTCATTGGAAAGGTTGCCTACAAGGGAATCAGACACCAGTCGAGTTTGCGAAGGACCTTCTGCTCCTCATGCATCCAGCGGCTCTCCACGTTGCCACCCTCTATCTTGATACCATCCTCTGCGGGAGCCATGGTCTCAACATGCTGTAACTGCTAAGTCGACTTGTAGTCGTGTGCAGTCATGGTCCGATGAAGAAGTTATAACTCTGCGTTCTCAAGGTATTATGTGGCTTTCTATTCAGAGTCTGAAGTAGTAGTTTAGGCTTCTCTTTATTATATCTTAAAAAGTATTTCTTTTTTGTATAAATAATTGAGTTAAGCTAGCAGCGTAACCTTGTATTTCTAAAATTATTATTAGAATTATAGATCTTGTATCTGCTTTATCTGAGATCTAAACTTCCGCCCTGCGGATAATTCCCCGGCTACTTGAGTTATCATCCTCTGATACATTGTCTTGGGACCCAAATGGAAGAGCAATTTGAGATGTCCCCTTATGTCGATTGATCGAATCAAGTCTAACGGCTTGATGAGAGCCACCAGCAGCATAACCATCACTCTGTGTGAGACGCAAACTAATCAGCATATCCTCGGAGAAGCATCGCGAATGAGACTGGAAGAAATCATTTCAGAATCCAAGGAAACACTAGAAGTCGAGTTGAAAGACAGGCTTTCATTAATACATACCTCTTGCGCGTATTTGTGACTTCTGCTGCAGGAAGAGTCATAGTAAAATTTGAAGAGGTTCCGAAGAGGCGGGAGGGAACATGCGATTATTCCAAGGCACACTTCCAGGTTGGAAGTTATAGTCACAATGCCAAGATTGTCTAGTAACAGACTCTATGTCAGTGAATTTCATAGAAGAGAATGGCTGCACATACAGGCTACTTCGGCTGGGTTGTCTTCATACTTCTGTCGACTTAACTTGTACGTAGTAGGTATTCGGGTGCAGGTCGAGATGCTTGCTAAGATGCCAAGGCTGAGAAGAAGATTGACCAATAACTTCCGCCGTAGATTCATCTGAAGACTTGAAACAATGAAGAACGGGATGATGGCGCTCACCCAATCTGTTGCCATTTGTAAGATTGATATGATGAAACTGACCAGTTGAATACTGAATTTCGTTTGGCAGTGTCCCCTGTTGGGCAAGTAAGTCAAAAGAACGAGGTGATGATAGCGATTAAACATACAATAGAGGGTTCCACATCGCTGCCAACGGCCTACACAAGGAGAACGTAAATGCCAACCCTAGAATCATCACGATAACGATGACGGCCATATTGATGTATAAAGGGATGATAACTCGCTTCCGGCGATCCAATCGTGTACATGTTAAACCAATAGCACATTTGATAGAGGTCGATGAGATAAGGTAAAAAGGTACCCAGAGTGTCTCGTACTTGACGACGCGTATTAGATATACAGGCGAGGGAAGGTTGTGGTCATGGCATCCAAGCCCGTATCGTGTTCCTAAAACGCTGAAGACAACAGCTGGTATTATTAACAACTGCCCCCGATTAGTGAAATGAATAATAAGAAGAAGCTAGTCAACCTACAGCCGAAAGAATGCAGAAGTAATCTTCAATTCCCAGTAGCCTCGGGGCTATTCCCGACAATCCCGCACGGACATAGGTTCTGAGACATACAGCAATGAAGCTGACTATGCCGAAAGAGATTGCCAAGCCCTCAACGACTGGTCCCAGGTCTTTAGGTGTTATAGGTGGGAGAGCATCGGCTAGCTGCTGGATCTGCTCTCCTGTTATGAAGACACCTGCCATATTTGAGTTTGTCCTCAATCAAGACTAAAAACTTGCTATGCGGCTTATAAACAAGGAGATCCAGGTAAGTCGGCAATGACTACGTGTCAAAGGCGATGATGAGCCTTTTTATTCGAGTTGTATTCCGTCACCCCTTTGTCATAAACCAAGGAACCGCCAGAAAAAGCAAATGATTGAGCCCATGGTCAGCCAGTTGATTGCCAAAAGTGAGACCGAAGAACAAAAACTTCATCTGATCTATCATCTCACCACAAGAGGCGTAACATCAACTAAAATATTCTGCGTTGTATTCCTGATGGGCCCAACGGCTCCTAGGATTACAATTGGCTCTGTTTCGGGGCCTGGGAATGGTAACAAGGGCCTGCCAATTGTACAGATAAGCAGACCCTGGACCTCGCTACGTTAGCATTGGCAGTCCAACGGCCATTAGTACAGAAAAGGATATCAGTGGACTAATCTAGCCGTGAAAGAATGAGTTCCTCTACTAGCGAAACATTCTGCGCCGCAAAAGGCAAAAGAAGCAATATAGTGCTGGATACACATACCCGCAATCCTACAGTACGGAGTATTTGGGATCTATCACGTCTGGACCTCACAGACCTCGGGCGCTGTACCCGAGAGCTGAACTTTCACTGATACCGTGCCTTCTATTGGTACTTGATTTGTCTCGACGATCTGGGGCTGGAAACGGCGTTCTTATCTGGTCTTGTGAGATTCGATTCGGGTGAGACTCCTTAAACAATTCTCCGGGAAGCACGAAACATTCACCCTTGTAACCGTGAAACCATTGAGACGGCGACTGTTGTTATCGCCACCAGCCCACTGGTAGCGTTATCCCTTGCTACTTGTTTCGAGATACGACGCGCGGTGTGTATAGGCTTTTGGCCAGATTCAATTCTGAGTAACAATTCTCAAAGCACAGTTTAGGCAGTATAATAATTTTCTCAAAATTTCCCCAAGAAAAACTGTTATCTGGTCTTGCAGTGGCGAGACTGAACTGGAAATGGTTGACGTATTGTGTCTTGGAATGATGCCCAGATGGCTGGTGTCAGACATAGGGCATTGTACTATATGTATGAATTGCAGGAAGGCGGTTATCGAAAAGCAAGCTAGGTATCTATAGTGCTAAAAATTACTCAACTCGTAATAGAGTGGACATACTGTGCAGAGCGAGCATAAGCGCTTGGAAACGTACGAGCATGATGGATGCTCCACTATCAGATCTCACAAAACTCCACAGAGGAACACTAACGGCATTTGATTGAGCAAGAGCTTGGCACAACAGTAGCGGCATAAATCCGCAACATGCCAGGACCTGGAATACGAACAATCGGGGGCCAACAGGGTTACATTCCTGGGCCACATCAGGAATCGTCCTCCTAGAATTGCTTATTACATACCGGGATGCTCATGTGACCAAAAAAAAGTACCTGGAAGACATTTGGACCGGCTTGGGCTGCTGATTGGCGGAAGAAGAGTCTTCTGCTCATGTCGTGTAAAGATTTTTCCGCCATTGCTGCAGCGCTTTTGTAAATTACGGCATATGGGCATCTACTATATGAGCTCACAAGTGCTGCTTTTGTCATAAATTCTCGAGAACAATATGATATTCGTCTCTGTAGTCCAACGAGCTGCGTCTCTGTGGGCACTCATTGGCAGTAGTACCAGCTCAACTGCAATACCGCTACTCGTCAAGAAATGGCATTGCTCGTTTGTGAGATGATCGCGATTGAACATACCCCGATCCTTAACAATTTTCATACTTCTTTCAAGCAAGTTTTGCAACTGTAGGGTGATATCTTCAGCCTGGTTGGCTAATTTCTCAATGTGTCCCATAGCCTCCATCGTGACGTCCCAATGCATGTTGCTCAAAGTGTTGTATCCTAAAAGTCGCATCTTCTTACTAGTTGAGAATGTATGGAAATCCTTTGTCCGATTTTTGCTCCCCTCGATGAGCAGGATCTCTTTCTTTTACCTATAATTCTTTTAAAGCTGGTAGAACTCGGCCTCTACACTCTCCAAAGCCAAATATAGTCTTTCCATCTAGATCTTTTCCAAACCCCATAATAATTATGTCATCACCATCCTTTAGAAACGTATCGATTATATTATGCGGCAGAGTTCCAAGCCTTTTACTTAAAAGCTTGCGTTCAAAGAGACATCCTAGTCCGGTATTCTCCCCTGCTGAATTCATTCTCTACATTACACAATTAGTATCTATATTACGTTTCAACTTTCTTTTCTTATAAAGGGGATCACTTACAGAGCTCGATATAGTGCCTGTGCCGAATAGATCCCCAGGTAAAACTCCCTCACCTGCAGAACACGAATACGTAATTTGTTGAAAAGGTGTCCAGTGTAACTCGTTCAGATTGCTCTCGCAGACTTTGTAGCTAATCCCATGTCCTGAAATAATATAAATTATTAGCGCCAAAGCCTACAGCCTTGCTCAAGGAGAAAGGGGACAGACTTAAAATCTCGACTCGAAGCTCGATGTTGAAAGTGGCTAAGGACTCCTCTTTCCAGTAAAGGTGAGGAGGCGCTGGGGGATCCTGACTAGTCATCCTGCCGCATTTCACTTGCTGCAAAGCTTCTATAGGGACTATCCAGGGACTGACTGTTGTTGCACTTCCCTTGGCATGGAAAGGCCCCAGCGGAAACATGTCGAATAATTGGATACATCGAGCTGACCAGTCGTTCAAAAGGCTCATCCCGAAGATATGCGACTCTGCCTCGTCAATATCGAGCCTGGTACCGGGCGGAATTGATTTACAAATCCAGACTCCCATTTCCAGCTCAAAATCCATACACGTTTCAGGTCTGAACTCTGCTTTGCCACCTTCCTCTTCGGAAGAAATCATACCGTGGGGTCGATGAAAGTTTGTACCCGATACTTGTAGACTTGAGGTCCGGCCATTATAAACTGACGGCGTGGCGAACCAATTTGGCCTAATCTGAATGTCGAAGATCTCGGAGCACTGGGGAACATTTGAATTGCCGTTATACATTTAGTCTTTGAATCTTCTACTTACATTCCTAGTATGCTCAAGCGAGCAGTAGAAGTCAGAAAAGTTTCTCGTCTCCATTGGTAGGTGATTCTGCACAAGTTCGAGCGGGATGCATGCTGCATCCACTTTCCTATCCAGTATAAGTGATCTCAAGCACTGACGGAACCTTTGCCGTACTTTCTCAGGGAAAGCCGCAAATTTACTCCAGGACTAAAACAAGTGAAAATTAGAATATGTACAGAGCAATGGGTAACGACAGACTCACGTGGCTGAAAATTCGAACCTCCAATTCCGGTATCTCTCTGAACAAACCAGCCTGTTGCAGGATAGTAAGGTCAATTGCAGAATCTTGGAAGGCTATGGCACAGCGTTTCTGTGCGTTATCATTGGTTGTGATGACTCCATATGGAAGGTTGTTGATCGAAAACGGGCCATTGTAATCCATTGTTCGTAGGTACTCCCTTGTAATACACTGTCAATGAACTGATATTGATAGAGAAAAAGAAAGAACCTACTTATGATCTAAGACAGTATGGTCTTTGAAGATAAACCGAGACCTCTGTATATAATTTTTCGAGTGTTGCAGCCGCTTTATTAGTGACGCAGTCCAGACTCTACGCGAATGATTAACTGAACCACTAATTAGATCGATATCTATTTACCGAACGCCCCGCATCGGGAAAACCCCACATCGGCAAAACCCCCATAAACTGGGTTAGTCGCCACTCTCGGCTTCCCTACAGGATGCATCAGCATTCCCCATCTGTATCGACACAGATCTCAACTCCGATCTCGTTACAGAATATGAATCAGAGATCAAGAGTGGTGGTTCATGGTAGACCTAGAAGATCTTGTGACCAATGCAATAGGCAGAAGGTAAGTCCCATCCTTGCCTAGCGCAGCCCCGACGTAACAGGTTCCCTTTAGCTACGATGTGGGGAGGAGAAACCAACATGTCGCCGGTGCCTTCGACTCTTCCGTAGCTGCATCTACAGCGGTATAACATTGAGTAGGAAGGCTGAAAATAGGCCTAACTCTGTCACAAACCCTGAGCCTTCGGTCTCAGGCAGCTCTCCCAACAACCGTCATGCGCTTGCACAAGAGATTCCAATGATCGTAGGCACTCAGTCCCACGATGTCCCCTCTGCCCTAGTGCCTACGTTGATCGACCTTTATTTTGATAACGTTTATAACGCCGATTTGCTCTTTCACTCAGCGACCTTGAGGACGAATACAGGTGCTCAAGCATTACGGAAAGATGTTCTTTTGGGAATCTGTGCCTTGGCAGGGAAGTATGTCACAGATAATCCTTGTTTTGTTGATCAGATATCCTAATACGCCCTAATAGGTTCTACAGTGATCAAAAGGGGAGTGCAGTCCTTGTTGAAAACCACTTTTGTCAACACTGGGCCGGCCAGGCTGGGACTGTGTTGGTGAGTGTGCTTCCTGATGAGAAGAGGGATAAAGCATCTACACAGGTAAGGATTCATGGGACTATTTCGTGCCCTGCTGCTGGTATCTGCGGGTCCTTCTACGATGATAATCTCTAGAGCATTATTTCTTTTGTAACTGGACTCGTGGCATGCCTCCTGTTGGAGAATGGGCCTGCGCAGCATGCACGAAGCCATAGACGGAGATCGTGCAATATTTCGTAGGGTTGGGACAGGACTCTAACTACTTAAAGCCTTTTATTCTTCTGATAATCATTCGACTTATCTTATAACAAGAAAGGTTAAATTACTATTATATATATATCTTTAGTTTTCATACTATAATTAAGTTACTAGTCCCTTTAACATTAATCCTATATAAATTCACTTAAAACAGGCTCTAGTACTAAGCCTTATTTAAGTCTTCTAACTTTTAACTGTATCTTTATAGCTATAAAAGCAATAAGTACTAATTAAGTAATTATTTAATTATAAATTTTAATTAAACTTTTAAATTAATAAGGTAATCATCTCTTAATTCTTCAACGGTGGTAGTGGTGGCTATAGTTAAATCTAGTTACTCTCTATTCCTCGATCAAATTTATATACAGGTCTTAACTAATTCACTATTTAAATGAACCTCACCTGTCTTAGTTTTGAGAAGATATAACTTACGTTATATCACCCGCTGATGTCGCAATAGATAAGTAGACTGAAGCTTCTCCACCTTTTGGTGCAGCGCAACATATCGTTGGCCAGATAGTGGTAGTATCCCAAGTGGAGGAGATGTTGCCATTCGATCAACAAGCAGATTTTCCTTATCCTGCACAGATAGTTCCATTGGCATGCACTATACCCCCCCATGCAGCTGGCACGTATGTCTTGTACAGGATATTCTTCTGTGCTGGTATCCAATTCTGCGTATCCGGTATCCAAATCAGGCACCGCGGACCGAGAAAATGTGGCGATGAAGATGGTCCCCGTCGATACCACGTCTCGGCGGACGAGCTCGCCATACTTGCAGATCAATACGAGATTCCCAATCTATGGGTGATGGTATAAGAGTTTGCTCATGTAATGAATTTTATCTCCGGTGCCATCCCGTTGAAGCTTTCAATTGACATACTGCTTGACCTGGTAACTTCGAAAATGGGCGTCGTCGCAGCCTTGAAAAAGAACAAAGTGGGGGCAGTGGTGGTGTCCGTCTTTGACTGGTACCGTGTGTTCTTCATATCTGATCTTACGGGTATGGGCTGACAATCATGCAGCGTCGGAGTACCCCAAAGAAGAGAGAAAGCTTCTTCGCAAGCTTGATCTCGCCATCCTCGTCTTTGGATCTCTTAGCTGTAAGTCTCACAATATCTATTGTAGTCGGGTAATGTACTGACTCCTATCAGTCTTTTGCCGCGTGAGTCTAGCTTGTCGCCCATCAGCCAACAGGGTCTTGTACTGACAGTTTGTTCAAGTTTCTTGGACAACAAAACATCACCAACGCATATGTCTCTGGCATGAGAGAGGATCTACACGCATTTGGCAATGAGTTGAACTACTACGTCGTTGCTTGTAGGTCATGTGTACTATTCAAGAGGATATGGCTGATATGGAAATGTCTCATGCAGATAATACGGCTTATGTTTTGGGTCAGATCCCGCTTATGACTTTACAAACAAAAGGCAAACTGTAAGTCATAGCTAAGTGAGCTACTCGTCATGCAAAGGGATAAAGCTAACCATGACAGGGCACCATTCTTGCTTCCTTCGCTCCAGATACTTTGGGCCGTTATCGCTTTCTGTCAGTCCGAGATCCAGCATAGCTGGCAACTGTATATCTTGAGGGCCCTGACTGGCTTCCTCGAGGCAAGTTCGTTTGGCGGCACCCATCTCATCCGTAAGTCTTTGCGCAGCAACAGTCATGACCGTTTATACCTGTTAAGTACTGACGTTTGTCGACGCAGTTGGCTCGTGGTTCAAGAACGAAGAACTCTTCAAACGAGCGGGCGTATGGTTCATGGGCAACTCGCTGGGCTCCATGTTCTCAGGATATCTCCAGGCTGCCGCATACCGAAACCTAAACGGCGTGTTTGGGCGTGCTGGCTGGCGATGGCTGTTTATTGTGCAGGGCATTATCACGTTACCTCTAGCGTTTCTGGGATTCGTAGTTTGGCCAGGATTGCCTACGTCGCCTAGAAGGTGGTATATGACTGAGGAAGAACATTCTCTTGCTCTAAAGCGCATACCGACTGTCGAGAAGGAAGGAATCACGTGGAAGACGTTCAAGTACACCTTGAGCCGTCCCATGTGGTGGATCTGCGTCTCGTGCTACATATTCTTATGTCAGGCGCACTATTGGGTGAGTGTGATCTTCCGCGCCTTAATAGATGCGATGCATGACTTACCTCGAATTAGACTGGTTATATGGCCCTCTGGCTCAGGCACGCTGGCTACTCAATCGAACTCGTTAATATCCTGCCCACGTTCATCGACCTACTCCGCGCTATCTCTTCCTGGCTTGGCACAACATTGGCGGGCTGCCTTAGCCTCCGAGGACTGTGGACGTTCCAGGCATCCTTTGTGTTCTTTGCATGCATCGTGCTGTCTATATGGAGTGTACCTGATGGCCTAAAGTTCGTGGCGTTTTACTTTGGTGGCTTTTCTGGCATGGCATCGCCCATCCTTTACTCGTGGGTCAACTCGACGCTGAAGGAAAACTACGGCGAACGTGGACTCATCATTTCGTCTATGATGACACTTGGCTTCTGCAACCAGATTTGGATCCCGCTATTCACATTTCCAACAGTCGAGGCACCGGAGTTCCCGAATGGATACCCAGCGGCGACGGTGTTCGAGTTTATCATGTGGGCGATCCTGATGGGAGGAGTATGGTACATGAAAAGGTGGAAGACCAAGCACCCGGATCTCGAGATGCGTCTGGCTGAGCCTGAGAGCCTTGGCCCGGCAAGTGAATCAGAGTCTAGGGATACGGGCACGACTGACGCAAAGCATGCAAGCAAACACGTCATAGCTCTCTAATTCTCGGTGGGGTTGGGTGTGTTGGAAGTTGCCATGATTACAGGGCGAACTCATGGGTCAATCTTGTCTGGTTTTGTAGTTATATCTAAAGATATTTGATCAATTACTATATACATAGAACATATAAGCTTGAGTGCATCAGCCACCTACTACCAAGGCTCTCTCAATTTTCGTCTCTTTCTTCCTCTCAACGAAGCATCATACACGGCCCAGTGAATAGTGTCAAGTATAGAATACCATCTCAGATATTCAACCGAGTTTGAAGTTCACAAGCGGATGCTGGTCATAGTCTGGGTCGCTGTTTCCGTAGTACCTCGACTCGCTCTCATCCCAGTACCAAACAATAGGAGTCAGGCCGCTTTCGGATTCACAGCTGAGGACACTGTTGGTATCGGGCTCGCACTTAACGTAGTGGTAAGTATTAGGATACGGGTCAATGTTGATTGTTTCGTCAAACTCGAAGGGATAGTTGGAGCCGCCGGGAATGGTAGTGAAGAGGTAAACTTTTCTGTCGTCAATGAGATAAGTGAAGAGTCTGTTGGTGTCGGGCTCGAGTTCGAAGCGGGCTTTGGAGGGTGAGCCACCTTGCTGAGGAGTGCTGTAGCCACCGCCCCATCGATCAATATACACATCCTTCTTGGTGTTATCAGCAAGGACGGCGGACATTTGAGTCCCTTCGAGGGCCTCCGTTGTAGTGGTAGTCGCCTCAAAGGTAGTTGTTGTTGGCTCGGCAGTGATAGCAGTGGTGGTTGTCTCTTGAGCAAGAGTAGTGGTAGTGGATTCTTCGCCAAGTGCAGTGGTTGTTGAGCCTTCGATGAGCGTGAGAGTGGTGGACAGATCAGAGACGGCATTAGTGATAGTCTCTCCAGCAACCGTAGTGGTAGAGCTGTCAATGATTGCTGTGGTCGTGGTTGTTGCAGCCAGCGCAGTAGTCGTCAAAGGCTTGCAGGGTGACGCCAGAGCAACACGAGCCTGAGTCGAGACCAAGCAAATGGCCAAGGATTGAAGCGACAACCGCATCGTGGGAACGAGTGGACGTGGTTGAACAACCAACGGGACAATGAGCGTGGTGTTTGCAAATGCCGCAACAGGAATTGAGAAATGCTTTCTTTTTTACCAACGGCAATCAGGGGTTGTTAATTTGCTAAATTATCCAGCTACGCAAGCTATTGGTTTCTAACTAGAGACTATCGACTGCGTCTGCGCTTATTTACGCCACCCTTCGTATTCAGCCTAGCTGTTGCATATTTCGATCGTGTCACCAATCTACAGGCAATCTTGACTCCGCAATCTTATCATTCCTGTTTCCCATTTCTTTTCATCCAGGTACGAAAATAGCTCTACTCCCCAATCAGATGTAAAAGCATCATCACATCAACGGCCTACAAAGAATGCTGATTTACGGAGTACTCAAGTATTCATTTCAAGTCTTGCTACAGGGCTTGCGGACAACAGACTGCTATAATCTTGGAACCCGCCTTCACAACTTGACAATGCATTTGTGACCTTTGGGCACAATCAAGAACCTGTTTTCCATCTCCATCATTGCATCAGTCATTCCAGGGCTTAGTGTAGCGCCACGACATTCGCGGAAGAATAGCGCAGCACCGAGTCGCAGCTCCATCCAAGCCAAGTGTAGACCAATGCAGATTCGTGATCCAGCGCCAAATGGAGACAAGGCGGTCTTTTGTGCCGTTGTCAGCGTGGATTTATCCATGAAACGATAACCGTTGAATCTTGTTGAACTGTCAGCGTGGAACTTTTCAATCAAGCCAGTATGTCCATACCTCTGTGCATCATCAAAGATTTCATCGTTGCGGTGCAATGTGAATGCTTGAGTGCTGACGATAGTACCGGGAGGAATGTAATGACCGCAAACATCAAGACCCTTGCCAGGCACGACACGCGGAAGAGCACCAGGAGCTGCGCCATACAGACGGAGTGTCTCTTCAATCACACTGTTAAGAAGCGGCGCACTCTTGAGCTCTTCAAAGGTCAGCTCATCTGTGAGCTTTGATATCTCGTGCTCTAATCCAGCTTGAAGCTGGGGTTGCTTGAGAACGGCCCAGATGAGATACGTCAGCGTCACAGCCGTAGTGTCTGATCCAGCGACGATGAGATTGCTCGCTTCTTGCTGCACGCTCGTTGTGGAGAGACTCGTCTTTTCCTGGCTGTCAGACTCAGCCAGCATCTGGCTGAACAGATTCGCCTTGCTGAGGCCGTCCCCTGCGCTCTGCATATTTCTAACAGCAATGGAACCGTGCTCGAAGACAACGTTGTCGGCATTCAGTAACTTCTTCAGACCTTGGAAAGGCAGACGCTGAAGAACTGGATAAATCCAAGACAGCTCTGCCCGAATTCCGCTTACAAGAAGCGCTGATTGAATTGCATCGATGTAGGGCGTTTGCTGGAGTAGTTAAGTCTAAAGCCTGTTCAGAACTTGATAGGAACGACATACCTTACCCAGCTCCAGCATTCGAAATGATTCTCCGAATGAAAGGTGAGCAATCACATCCGTCGCCATGAGAGTCCACCACTTGAACACATCCGCCCCAGTATTTTGAGCATCTCGCTTGATGTTGCTCACCGCAAGCTCAGCTTTCTGTCTGATTTCCGACTCCCAATTGGTCAACAGCGAGCTGACACTGAAGGCACGAGCGAAGAGTCGTCTTCGAGCAGCGTGTTGGTAAGGATCTCTCATGACAAAAATACCTGGCTCTCGGTTGGGAGTTATGCCATCGTACCAAGGTGACTTGAGAAAGCCAGAGCCAATCTTATGGATTTTTGAAAACGCTTCTAGGTCACTGACAGCGACCTCTCCTGGCGAAACGCGTACGACTGGGCCATAGCGCTGGTGCAGTGAGTGTATGTAATGAACGCGATTGCCAGCGAGAACCTGATATTTGAGGACGAGATGAGTGAAATGAGTGTACCATGGCCCAGGCAAGCCTCGGAGAGGAGACTTGAAGGCGTTGACCAAGGCATAGAGGACTATGCCGACGAGAAAGACACAGGCCAATAATGATAGGCTGAGATAATTCGAGATATACATGGCTGCATTGGCCCACGAAAGATAACTCTAAGTTCACATGGAGTCGGTCGAGGCGTCAACCTCTTATAGCCCAAAGCATTTCATCATCTTCCCCATGGGGCCCAGTGTAGCGGGGTATCGGAACGGATGGGGCATCGGAATAGTGGGGGTCACTTAGCCGACAGATTTCTTCAAAGACCGAGACAGCTCCATCAGTGCTCCGGAATGTCATTGTCGTGATTGGGTGTTTATTTCTAAAGTGGCTTCTATCACCCCAAAGAACCTTGCAGCAGTGGAGTTCTGGTTGGATGAACTGAGCGGAGCAGAACCTAGTTCAAAACACGTTGTCCACAACCCGATGGCCCGAATCTGTAAAGCTGATAAGCATTCCAGTCTTTGGATGACCGGGTATAGTCTGGGTTCAGTATGCACCTGATTTGATTGAAATGTACTAATATATCTGCAGCGTTGGAGACGAGAAGTTATCTCATGCAGACTGGACGCGCAAGTTCAGCCTTCGTTTCTCATGTGATGGATCATGTTAAGAGAGTAGACCTGAGGCGATCGGGCTACTTGGATGTGTCATCATCCTACCTGCAAAGCGGTGGGAGGTTTATAAACTCCCTAACTCGCTTCCAGTCTATAACCACTCATGAGACTTGACAAATGTTGGATCTGGGTTCTTGGGCTGCCCATGAACCTCGTTGCGTACCCACTGCCTTGATTTAAGCCCCCAGGCCGTATTTCCGTGAGATCAATTTCTCAAGTATCAAAAATCTAGTAGATACAGAACTCCTCTTCGACCGGGCTATTTTCGAGGTACTCGCCTTGCATGATCCCATCGACATAGGCATCCCCACAAAAGTAGAATCCTCCATCGCACCGCTGTCGCAAGACGATGGGCGACCTCACGCCCCAGATTAGAGAGACGATATCTCCAACCTCAATGCCCACATGGCCAAGCCCCAGCATCCCTTTACTTGTCTTGAACAGTGTGCGATTCCTGTTCCCCCGAGACAAGCTCTCTCTCCAACTAGTGGCAAACTGTGCAACCTGCTGGTCATTGAGAACCCCAGAGTTGGAGCCAAAGTTGTTGTACAGAGGGCCGTGGTGGATAAATTCGATCTCCTCGTCTGTTAAACTCCTGGCATCCACATCTTGCAACCGCATTATTTTGCGGCGAAGCGTACACGTCCCTTCGATAATGGAAGTACGTTGCTGTGGAGGAATACGAGTTAGTTTGGGTGGCGTTTTGTGCGTGATGGTCCGCCAGATATAGTCCTCACCAGGACCAGATTCTGACCCTAACCCGGCGAAGGTAGCAATGGACCGAAACCAGTTGTCTGGATCTTCAAGCTCGGATGGGTCATAAGGAGTTGTTTGAACCCACTCTGGCGGGTGCATGACGCTCGTTATCTCATCCACTTGGCAGCCAAGGCGGTGAAGGACGTTGGTGTCTCCTTTGACAGTCAACGCCCGCCCTTGCCTCGACAGCCTGCCGGTAGCCTTGTACATTCCAAAATGATTGATACGGTAAGTTCGAACACCCCACATTCCAATCTTACACCAGTCAGGAACCCATGTAGGTAGATATCCAGTTGGCTGCCCAGGGTTGCAGAAATCTAAGTCAAAGGGGGCGTGATCCTCATCTTCAGAAGACATCATAGCTCTGGTTAAAACCGTGAAGACTTCGGCAACTGACTTGGTATAATCCACACGTATACCTAGAGCTTGTTCTTCCGTTAGTATGCCGAGCAGCCCAAAGAGGATGTCTCTGGGATCAGTTGCACTATAGTGCGGGCGTCCTGGTGCAGCTCCAGTTTCCCAGAGAACGTCTACCAAGCGCACGGGTTGCGCAGCAGGAATTTGTCGCAGATGATGCCGTATATACAAGGACTTTATCTCGTAAAGAATGATCGACAAGCTCTTGCAAAAATCATACCATTCTGGGTGCATTCGGCGCAAGCCTGAGCGCATACAATACCATATGGCTGTAAAGGTTGCGTCAAAGACTTCAAGCGCCACTGTCTTTGTGCCCACAACAACAAGTGCTTCTTTCGCTAGAGCCACTTCTTGAATAATCCATATTCGGTGCCAGTAGTCCCTCTGCAAAATGTTGCTTATACCAGTTATTAAAGGGGATGGTGCCAATAGAGCATGCTCATTCAAAAGATCGCAGAAAAAAGGCCCTAATTTCGACTCTGAAGCCGTATCTCCATCAGTCTCTTGGGGGCGGGGCTGCTGCTTGATATAGGACTCTATCTCCCGTCTTATCTCCATCTTGTTCCACAAGTTCGTGACATCGCAAGACTGCGCCCGGGGTCCAACTCGGGAGATGAAGTCCATCGTTACATCGCTCTCAATAGTTCCCGTCCCCAGCCACAGATAAACAATCTTTGCGTGGCTAAAAGTTTCTCGCATTTGCATAATTTGCCAAGACTTTTCGAGGTCATTCGATTGTTCAATACAGATTGCATCAATCCAGAGCCAGGACTCGATCCCATCTCGTCGGAATTGCCGCAAAGCCTCATGTAAGTTTTGGGTAATCTCGAATTGACACCCGTTCACCTTGATCTCCACAGGATTTGTAGTGATTCCCCAGGTATATGAGACTGCTGCGTATGAGACATTATCATTCAGCGATACATGTTGCAGTTCGAGTGAGATGGGTTCGCCATTGTCAACCCGCCCGGCCGCAGCACACGAGAATCGGAGGACCCTGATCTCGCGAGCTTCCTGACTTAAAGGGCTGTGACTGAACATTATGATCTTTTAGAAATAAAGAGTGAATTTTCTAAGAACATTAACCTATGGTCTAAGGTTGTTGATGCAGGAGGCAGCTATGAGCTTGATCCAGGTTTGGCATTAGGCAACAACAAAGTCTATTGGATCAGTCTGAGCACGTGACGTACAATGTGCTGTGCCGCCCACTTGCAGTATGCCTCCTCCTCCGGACAGGCTAGCGGTAGAAGCCTCTAGCAAGGGTATTTTCAGGGGCTGTATATCGGTCCTAAACCAATGGAACTCGGGTTGGTATAAGGAATCTCTTATTCAGTCGGCCAAGACCGTCATGGGCCACTTGCAGACTACTGCAGACCTATTTGACGATCTCTAATAATGCTGTTGTTGGTCGTTAGCTTTCTGCACAATACCGCACTTGAGAACACATACCTAACAAAGCGTAAGGCAGCTAGCATTCCATTACTAAGAATAGCAGTAAATAAAACGGTTTTCATTCGCGGAATGGTTAAACTAAATTACTGTACAGTCCTCAGAGGTCTTAAACGTTAGCACGAGACCTAATATTGCAACTTTGCTACTGACCTTGTATATATACTCAATCGTTTAGCTTAAATTAAGATCTGAGTATGGCAGAGATTAGAGATTAATACCTCTTTAGTATAAATAAATAGCCTGGCATATAGGTCTACATTCCAGCCAGTCATAAGGCTCTCTAGCTGGATTCTGTATCCTGCTAGTATTTGAGACCCACAAGAGCTGTATGTATTTTTAACGCCAGTAAAGCAACTACTTTCTCGTTAAGCTATAGCACAGCCCCCTTTTGCACCACTAACTGGATTGGCTGGATGTCATGTCACGAAGCCTCACCGCCTATACAAGCTGTAAAGAGAATAGCCGCGAATATTCCAGCTGGTCATGTTCCATTCTAAAATAAATCATCACATTGTTTTCTTGATTAACCCCTGGACAGCATCTCAGCCTACACAAAGAACGGGCTATTTTCGTCGCTCGCTTGATCTCAGTCATCATGCGGATGAACAACCAAGAGGCCGGCGCAGCGATTAGAGCAAGACTCGAGCCCTTAGGCCGAACAGGTCTCAGCATTATTTATGCCGATAAATCTGAGCCTCAAGTCGCCATTAAAGCCACTGGCTTCTGGCTAGATGGGGAAATGTATGACCATGCATCCTTTGCTAAGGGCACCGACACAAGCAAGATGTTCAAACGCGAAGCAGCTATCTACGATGCTTTGGGCGCGCATGAACACCTCCTCAAATCATTTGGAGCTGCACATTTTCCTCCTGCCCCGGGAGCAGAATCTGAGCTCCAGGCTGACAGCGAGAGAGAGGCTTGGGCTCTGAAACTTGAGAGAGCCCCCCACGGTGATCTTCGCACACGCATCCTTGAAGGCAATGCACCGCCTATGGCCAAACGATTGAGCATGGCGCTTGACCTTGCAGAGACCCTGCAATATATTCACAGCCGAGGTGTGATCTGGGGTGACATCTCGACACGAAATATCCTTCTTTTCGAATCTTTTCATATGAAACTCTGTGATTTTGCTGGCTCCACCCTACACGATGTATATCCAGACCTTCTCTTCACTTGTGAGCCCCGCTACTGGATCCCGGATATGAACCCCCTAAGCCTAGAAAAAAGCATTTTTGAGAAGGAATTATTTGCGCTCGGGACTGGTATCTGCGAGATTACTGAATGGTCAGTTCCATACGGTGAGATTGAGATTGATGAATTGCAGGAGAAGCTCATAAAGGGCAAGTATCCGGATCTGAGTGAGGACAATCCTGCGAGACATGTGATCCAGAAGCTATGGAACCTGGAGTACGCTTCTGTTCGAGAGGTTGCCGACGCCCTCTGCAAGCTCGCGGGATGAGTTGACGGGTCCAGGAGAGAGAGGAGGCCCCTTAAAAGCTATATAATTAGTTATAACTATCCACAATGGGTGAAACTGGGTGTAGTAGAACCAATTTGTCGTTACATACAATGTGAAGGTTAGTTCCAACTGTGTTAAACTAAGCCGTGCTAGGTTTATTGTTGGCAGATTGTGTAGTGCGTGGTGCTGAGCGTTATGGAAGTGTTACGTCTCTTAATAGTAGATTTAATACATGTTAGGCTTGTTTAATGGAAAGAAGTTTTATTGATAGCTAGTGAGCTGAGTTCTATCTAATACTGATAATGGGGTATCTGGATGCTTTTAATTACGCTTATATAAACCTTATTTGCTTGCTCCCTTAATGAATAGAGTTTTACTAAGTATAGACCTACTTGTAGGGCTATCTTCTATAATTTAGCTATCTAGTAGTAGAGCAAATATGTAGTCTAATTATTATAAGTAATAAGTAACCCTTAGTACTTTTTCCTTATTACTAAATCCAGAGTACTATTTATAATAGTACTATTTTAATAGTTAGGTTAAGGTAGAACTTTTAGATATATATTAAGCGGGATCTAGACAACACAACTAAATCTAAGTATGGAAGCTACTTAAAGTTATTATTACCTAGTTTTCTCATATATAAATATTCTCACATTCTGCTCTACAACCCAAAACCGCGTTCACAGTCGGTTACTCCCAATTCCTGCTTATGCAAGGTCATCACGCTGAAGAACACGAATGCCATCCTTGTTGCCAATACCTTTGAGCTTCTTGGAGTCTTTCTCGAATACCAAATCCAAGAAGCCAACCATGATCTCATTCGCCGCCTTCTCAACCTTCCTTCCACCAAGCGTCCCAAATACCTCATGGGCCATGGCTTCTGACTTTGCCGGAATCTTGAACTCAGTCAAAAGCAATGGAACATCTGTAAAGGCATAGTGACGTGTGTGCTTGACCACCATCTCCATCTTGGCAGCATCGATCTTGTCGTAGAATGCATTCCAACCAGGAACTGGATCAGGTGCCGTCATGTTTGTTCCAACGAGTATGTACGGCGTGTACTTTAATCCTTCTTCAACTACGGATCCATACATAGGGCCATCAAAGTTGAGACCTCCAATGACACGACGATCGCGCTGGGCTGTGACGGCGGCAGTCGATCCACCAAAGGAGTGGCCGTACACGGCAACTTTGTAAGGGTCAAAGGTACCAGGGAAGTCACCGAAGACCTGTTCCACGAGCGTGTGGTTGCAGAGTTGCGAGATGACAAAGGACTCATCTTGAGTTCGGACCTAATCTCAAAGTTATTATTGTCCTTCCGACACGGATTTCAATGGAGAGCTTACCTCGAGCTGCCGATACGTCGAGTTCATGTTATCCGGAAACTCAGCAGCAGTTGCAGCAGTTCCATCAGGAAACTCAACCACAAATGCTTCATAAGTATGGTCCACTGTCAGAATGATGTACCCAAGACTCGCAAGCGACCTTGCCATGGCACCATAAACAAGCCTTGAACCTTGATAACCCGGTGAGAAAAGTGCGACGGGGTATTCCCTCTTCAGCTTGTGAAATCTCTTTGGCTTGACAGTTGAGATGTTGCAGACCTTCATCTCGAAATCCGTAACTATGTTGTCGGGTAGGCCAAGAGTTCCGGCCACTTTGCCATAGGCCTTTGCTGTGAGGGCAGGGACGTATGGTGCAATCTCGTCTTGGCAGCCATATTGCGCATCGATGGGAAGATAGGCAGAGACCATTATGCGGCGCTTCGTATTAGGCTTGGGTGCAAATGTGTCAATGCGGTTAGCATCGACCAGCTCGAAGTTTTTAACAGCGACTGCATAGGGGCCTGGGGGAGAGGGGACAAGCAGGGCTTGTGAAGCCTTGAGAAAGACGAGAAGAGCAAGAAGATGCATTTTTTCTAGTTAATGAAGTGAAGATAGTGTTAGATGCCAAGGCAAGAACAGAAGATCATGGTTATAGCTTTTATATTTATACATCATAGAATCATGACTTAAATCTGTGACCCTGGTTGAAGTTAAAGACCGAACTCGGTTCTACAGCGCTCTTGGTCTTTGAAACATACATTCAGCCACGACGCGAAGCTAAGCCACAGCTAAGACGTGTAATTAAGTCGTATTGAAATCCTTTAAATCATTAAAAGCAATCGTGAAGGATTTCGATGACGAAACATCCAAACCCTACAATTTAAAAACGGTCCATGTTTGGAGATCCTGCTCGGTCTTTGGGTTTAGGGTAACATAGCGTAATCCTTATCGATAATGAAACAGGAGCAAAGACCGAGCTACGAAAATCAACCAATGATAACGCGTTCACGGGAGTAAGCTTGCTTTCCCCTTTCAGTACTTACATACCGTTCAGCTTGGTCTAAGCCTCCCAGCGCCGCGTTTACATTAGATGATCCATGACATCACGAGCCGATTAGCGGTTGTGAATTTCCATCAGGCAATTGCTCGTATTGTATCACGGTTTTCGGAACGCATAAGCACGGCGGAATTCGTTGCGCCCTGTGGATACCGTCCTCCAGCTGTGAGTGGTTTATTTGGCCTTGGCAGCCATCTTAAAGCCAAGCGATCCAGTCAACATAAACACCTCAAGTCACGATCTTGCCTGAAATGAGACACGTCAGTGGTTTTAATGATCACAGGGCGTAGTAAGATTTCGCGCTCTGTAGAAACTTTGCGTTGATCTGGTAATAATAACGCGAAACAACAACAATCCACCAGTAGCAAGGACTGCCAAGAGCGCCTCACCGTCATGAGCTGCGGCCAGTTTTCAGCTTCGGCATTTATCGTGAATGGAACAGACATGGAGTGTAATATAAAAATGAGATCGTGGACTTGTAACCAAAAGTCCAAAAACACCTCCCTACTCAATCAACATGCCTCTCCCCAATGAACCCCTCAAAGTCACTGGTGGCTGCTCCTGCGGCGCTGTCCGCTACCGAATAGATGTCCCTGCAGTGGAGAATCGTCCATTGAACCCTCTCGCTCCTCCGGCCTTTGGCATCAAACTTCCCGATTCCATAACATGCCACTGCAACGACTGCCGCAGATCGACTGGCTCGTTCCTTGCAGTCGGCATTCTCGACATCCCAGCTCCCATGCTCACCGTCTCCGCCATGTCACCCGCGTCTGAATCAGAAATTGTATCTGGACGTATCTTGGACGTCCTTGCAGATGACTATGACTCTGCAAAAGCAGACGCGGACCGTCCTCCCTACGTCCCAGCCATGGATGTTCTCCGCGCAACAGGAGAGGCCAAAACTTGGCTGCGCTTCTTCCACTCCTGTAAATGCAGTTCCGATGTATCCCGCAGCTTCTGTGGACGTTGCGGAACGCAGCTGTGCTACCACTTCAAACTTGAGCAAGAATACTGCGCTGATGGAAAGTTACCCGATGGATGGCGCGACTCTTTTCACCTGTATCTCGGAACTTTGGATCGCGAGTTTCTTGAGAAGGATTGGTTCAACCCTTACAGTGAGGGGATGTTCAAGTATGGAACACCTCTCAGTCGATGTGTTTCTACGACGGCAAAGGGTCTGAAGGACTTGCCCAAGATGCAGGAGTTTGATGGCCAGGTTACCGAGGAAGAGTTGGCGACCTTGAGAACCTAGGGCGGTAAAATTAATTCTAAGTATCTTGCCCGTAAATTTGATCCCTTTATGAGGCACATGCCAGATACCGCAACAGCACGGCCAACATGGATCTGTACCCAGGCTTGATTAAGCCCTTTCGCTCTTGAGGCTTACTAATTACTTAAATCAATCAGTTGGATTAAAGTATATTCCTAGACAGATCTTATTATAAAGTTGAATAAAATAATATATTATATCACTTTTAGATAATCTTATATATAATATATCT
>JABFAI010000258.1:0-10578 GCA_013266175.1 Fusarium gaditjirri | reverse complement strand
ATAGATAGATAATATACTAAATCCTATTTACACTAATAAGACCCTAATTATACTAGATAGTATCTTATTATTTAAAGTACTTTATTACTAGTACTTAAAATAAATATAATAAGAACTATAATATAACTAATACTATATATTAGTATATTATAGTTATAGTATATAGTAACCACTTACTTTATACCTACTACTATAAGTTCAGTAATCTTTACTCTTATTAACTGAGAAAGAACTAAAAGGTAGATAACTGTAGATAGTATAACGATAAAAATTCGGATTACTACTATTAACACGATATTGCAGATAATAATTGGTAGTAATAAGAGAAGAGTGACCAAGCATATTCTCAGGACCCTTACACGTTACAAGTTCCGCGCGACATGACTTAGCCTGGCGAAAAGCAGTATCCCTTTCTGGACATCCCAGAGTAAAAAGACCGTCCTGCTCTTAAAGAAGCCCTCAAAAGGTATGGGTCCGGAGAAGTCGCTGCTAATCATATCTGATGGCATGTCTTCAGTGATGAACCCTGATATCTAGGCCCCTACAGAATCGCTTTTCGCAAAGGAACTTCCGTGAACGCAGGTCGATGGACATTAAACACCTAGGGTGACGTTCAAATCTTGATTCTGTGGAGAAAATGTACGGAATCGAGTGCCAATTTGCGAAGCCAGAGACATAAGCGCAGAAATACTGCGGCTACGGTCCGATGACGCCACGCTTCCGTCTGCCTGAATGTATTTGGTTTGCAGGTTGGCATTACTCTAGATATAGAGGGAGTAGACGCGCCTTGGGTGTAGCCACTGAGACGTACGGAAACATGCAGCGATTAAGATGACATCCAGTCACTTGGGCCCCCGGCCGAGCCAGTTCTGTGGAGGATTAGGGCCGCATTGCCGAGAAGATACCCGGCACCTGGGTTCTCAAAGTGAAGATGCAAATTTCACCAGATGTTGTGGACACATCGATCCAAGCACGGATTTCAGAGATACTAGGAACATCCTCTAACAAGTTCTAGCTCAGAGTATAGACGTAGATTTGCCAAGGTCATAAGCATGGGGACACCGGACTATCAGAGCAGACCCATAGGCAGGAGACAGCGACGATGTCTTGAACCAAGTGACTGTGTTCTCAAATGATGATGTTATGGTGGGGTTTGCCTTAGAAGAAACAAGATGTGACAACTATGGCATTATGGAGTTCTTCAAGCTATTTCGGCATATCAAGTGTTAGTACTGATAGAGGAAAAGAGCTAAGGTAAAAATGGTTTAAATCTAGGTACTATGAAGTTTTAACAGGATCAGAGGATAGGCCATAGTGGTTAGCCTAGCTCTGGGCATACAGAAATATGTGACTCAACCAACTTGCACTAAGATAAAACAACTAGGCTAGTACACATTAAAATACCAGCACCACTCCGACTATAACAACCATCATGCTCCAGTACATGACCTGATTTCTGCATGCTTCTGATGAAGGAATCAACGATGGAATGGATGAAGACGCCCCAGATCCCGAAGGACTCAAGTTATTTGTCGAATCGGGTGCCTCAGCCTCTTTAGTGACGTCTACCTCAGTAGCAAACGTCGTTGAGACAGCTGGATGATGCCCGTGAACAGGTACTGATTGGGAAAGGCCAGTAGAAGTGTCAGGTCTCGGCGCTGGAACATCTCTTGTCTCGGTTGGGAAGCTGTCAGAGGAAAATCGCTGATCCTGTGGAGGCAAGGACTTGGAAGGATTCAGTGCGCTACCGGGTTGGGAGGCCGACACAACGGGCCTGTTCTTGGTATTACCCTCTGGCGAAGTTTGGACTGCAAATGATGATTGGTCGTTCTCATCACCTGGTCGATCGCTGTTCTGCTGACCTTGTGTCGGCTGGGGGTTGGCTGTTCTTCCCTTTGAAGCCTCTGCTCCTCCTGGTCCGTTAGTTGCTCCCTGAGTACTGAAGTGTCCATTCTTATAGTCCGGCCCCTCGGAATTCTGCTTTCCTTGCGTCGGCAAGGGATTGGCTGTCTTCCCATTTGGTGTTTCATCTTCCGGTCCTTGGAATGTGGCCTGGGTACTGAAGGGCCCGTTCTTATAATCCGGTCCATTGCCATTTTGCTTCCCTTGTGTCGGCTGGGCGTTCGCTGGCTGTTTGTTCTCCGCTTCGCCTCCTGATCCTCCAGTCGCGGCTTCAATATCAGATCCATTCTCGTAATCCGGTCCCTGGCCGTTCTGTTCTCCTTGTGTAGGCTGAGGTTGGGACTTGGCGTCTGCATCATTGCCAGCGTAAATCTGATGGCCTTCAATTTGATCAGGATATCCGTTGTTCCAAGCCTCACCCTCGATCAAACCGGAAGGGTTGTAGGTTCCACTACCAGTCTCACAAGCAGCAACTGGAACCACCATGGTGACAACATCCTGCCCCTGATAGCCACAGGCGTCGCAAGACGAAATAATGGTGGTCATATCTACTGGGGGATATTGTTGGTGATCACAGTTGCAGGGAGTATATTGCAGCGTTACCGGTATGCAAGTAGTGATAAGAACCCCTGGCTGACTTGGGTTAATAGTGACATATGTTACAGTGGTTACTGTCTCTGCAATGACAATCTCTGTGTATGTGACACCCTTGGTGATGTGAATCGTTCGAATAGGCCCTGGCTGAGTGGGAAATGGAGTGCTAGAGATTGATCCCGACTCGGAAATAATTGATGATGCTGAAGTCGCTGGAGAGGATATTGAAGACGAGGAGACTGATCGCGTATAGCTTATCTGAGCAATTGACGCGGATTTTGACGAAAAAACTTGTGTTCCTGAAGCTTGTGAAGCCCCTGAAGAGGTGGGGGGAGAGGAGGAGGAGGGGGGAGAGGAGAAAGAGGAGGAAAAGGAAGTGGAAGCAGAGGAAGAAGAGGAAGAAGCAGAGGAAGAGGAAGAAGTGGAGGGAGAAGAGGAAGAAGCGGAGGAAAAGGAAGAAGTAGAGACCGCCTGACGATAGACCGTTAAGAGGCGATTAGACGGAATGGCACGACGTCTGTCTGCACCACCAGTAGTGCCTCCGCAGAATACAGTGGGATCGCCAGGACATCGGAGGCTACAGCGCTCATCCTTAACAATCTCAGATCCATCGAGGGAATCAGCCTTGTAGCAAGTCCTAAAAGGAGTTAGCTTGAGTACTCTTGACTATAGAAACACTCACTCTTCATAAACACCGACATAAATGCTTCCAGCAGCCAACTTCACACAGATCTCTGTGGTCATGTTGGCCTGGGTTGCTACCTCTGTAAAGGTTGGAAACCCCTCATCGGATCGCAGACAGGCGATAAAGTCATAGCCATCAAGAACTTGGATATTTATTGGGCTTGCAGAGGAAGTTGATGAGATCGTTGATGTAGTCAAAGAAGGCGTGGTTGGAGATTCCGATGGTGAAACGCTTGTGACGAGCGAGGTCTGTTGTTGAGTGAATATTTCTGTGGACTCTGTCTCTGCTGTGGTTTGACTGGTGCTGCTCGAGCTTACTTCCGGTCGTCTAGAACTCAAAGAGACAGTGGTGGTCTCACTTGATGACGCCTCAGAGCTTGGGTTCTCAGTACTGACGGAGGTCGAAAGGGTGGAGGTCTCGATACTCAAGGTTGCAGTAGAGGTCAGAATAGAAGAAAGTGGAGAGGATTCTGCTGAGGCTGACGTTGTAGGGTTCAGAGTAGACTCTGATACAACTGAACTAGACAGGTATGTGGACAGAACCGTAGACTGAGATTCAGATAGTGTCGTGGATTCCACTGTCGACCATGACGTGGCGTCTGAGGACATGGGCTTTGATGATGTCTGTAAAGTGGTAGAGATTGATAGGGTTGTTGATGGGGTGGATGTTGTAGTCGTAAGTGAGGTAGTTGTAGAAAGCGTAGCTGTGGAAGACGTAAACTCAGATGACGTAGTTGATGAAGACGTAAATGCTGATGTAAGAGATGTAAACGTAGACGATGTAGCCATAGAAGACGTAGGTGAAGACGATGTATCTGAAGAAGCAGACGTAGATGTAGACGATGTAGAGGGTGTAGACGATGTGGACGATGTAGAGGGTGTAGACGATGTAGAGGATATAGATGATGTAGATGATGTAGAGGATGTAGATAATGTAGACGATATAGAGGATATAGAGGATGTAAACGTTGTTGATGTGGATGCAGACGACGTACTTGTAAGGGTTTCAGTTGAAGATGCTACAGTTGTCAATGAGGTAGATGTTGCGGATGTTGAGGTTGAATCGGCTGAAGATGTTGAAGACGTCGAAGGTAATCGGGCTGGGATAATAGCCTGATCATAGATAGCAATCACGGTCGAACTAACATACTGAGGAAACGTATAGCAACGACTCATGGAGATAAAAAATGATACTCCAACGCAAGTCGAATCGATTTGACATAGGTCCATACATTGCTCAAAGCTGTCAACTAGAGCAATTGTAGAGTAAGAGCCTCCCAGTATCGCTCCGCAAGTGACTTCAAATATCGTATTGGAAGCGCCAGTGTAGGTGTCGCCCAGTTGGGCGCAGGGCAATGGTGCTGATGATGTAGTAGATGATGCCGACGAAGACGTAGTAGAAGACGTTAAGGCTATTGAAGATGTTGGAGATGTTGAAGATGTTGAGGACATTGAAGTCGTTGAGGATGATGAGGATGATGAGGATGAGGATGATGAGGGTATTGCACCTGTTTTGTAAATGTAATCAGAGCCTACACTTGAGTACGTAGTAGACAAGACACCCTGATATGCAATGCAGTAACCGCTTTGCTCTGCGAAAACTGCGGCATCGCATTGGCTATCAGTATCACATGCCTGCAAGCATGTCTGCAAGGTATGTCCATTTCCGAGACTAGACAGTGTTTGATACCCATTTGGCGAAGCACCACATGTGATTGTAAACTGATTGATTGTACCACTATAGGTACCATCCTGGCAGGCTGGCGGTGTTGAAGATGTTGCTGCGGGTGCCGACGAGGTTGAGTCAGCCGAAGATGTTGAAGATGTTGAGGATGTCGAACCAGCTGAAGATGTCGAAGACGTCAAAGATGGCCGCGATGAAACAACAGCCAGGTCCCAGGAGGCATCGGATGTTGAATAGGAAATGTGACTGAAGAGGTGGCAGACATTACCGCTGTATGCCAAAGACACTGAAACGCAGGTCGAGACACTCGCGCACATATCCATGCATTGCTGCAGATCAGCAGCGCCAGCGACGGCATATATTTCAGTGCCCACGTAATGTCTTCCACATGCAGTATTAAACTGGACATTGTCGGTAGAGCTTGTATAAGTGCCTGCTTGGCATTGCGGTGCGGCGGATGATGTAGCCGCCGCAGAAGAAGTTGTCGATGATGCCTCGGATGTCGACGAGGATGGCTGCTGACGGATAGCTACATCGGTATAGTCGGAGTACGAACCAGTAACTTCGCTGAATAAATAGCAAAGGACGATGTTGTCCCACACTATTGCCTTGCATGATGTATCTTGTGCGCAGGCGGCCATGCACTCTTCAATGGTGCCAGCATTCATGGCAGCTTGACTGTGGTAAGACGACGTACCCGTTAACCCCTGGTGGCAGATAACATCGAAAGCCACGTTTTGAGCGGTATAAGGGCCTGGGACGGTGCCCTGTTGGCAGGCCCCTGCGATTGCTGTACTGACCCAAAGGGCCAAGAGTCCGAGTTGCAGCCTCATGTGTAAGCTGGCTTTCACCAAGAACAAGTTGCGATTGGTATACAGTTAAGGGAACACAACTAAATAACACTTTGTAGAGACTCTAATTCTTCATTGTTCTTTTGTGTACTGTTTCTCTGAGACATTTGTTATCTGACTGTTACCTAAATTAGTCGTAAGGCTTATATTGCATTCCTTCAACTTCGTATTTAGGATCCAGAACAATTTTTCGGAATTTAAGCTTTTCAGTGCAGCTTAGTGCAAACTCTAGACATATTGCCTCAGCTTCTCTCTAAGCTATATATATACTGTAATCGGTATTATACTCCCTATCGCAACTTCTTAATAATAAACTTTAAGTTGATCTTTAACCTTATGGTAACTGCAGGGCAAAGCATAGCATTTTCAACGATGCATGAATGCCATCTCTATGGTCTCGGATATCGGCATCCCTCTATGTATAGTGGCGCTCACCATTCGAGACTTTTATCAACTTAGACATCTTTGGTTACGGGTTCTAACCGTTATCTTCAACCGTCCGCCTGTCGCGCCTCATTTAAGCGACGTGGCTTGCACTAGGTAGATATCTACTGGCCGCCACAGCGGTGCAAGGACTGTTTTCTGGTATGCCGAAGCTCCGTGAAAACAGTCCATGTTTTAAAATCTCGAACAGTCTTCTCACCACCGATGGCGTTCCGAAAATTGCATAGCGTGGGAGTGGTGGCTTGCATTCTATCTACCATAATGATAAGCACACGAAGTTGTCAACGTATGCATAAACGCAAAGAGCTCTTCATAAAATAGAAATACACAATGTTGATAGTAACAAGAGTGGATTATACATAATTGAAGCTGCAGAAAATGCAGGTTCGAGTCAAATCATCTATCTATATGGCAGGTTGCGCGAATTTGCAAGGATCTTCTGGGTCCAAGTATCGAGAACACGCACTATCTCATTTGGACTGGACAAAATTCCACTAGTCTTGAACTCAATGGTTCGCTTAATCTCAGCCTATCACATACATCTCGCTTAACGGTTATTTGAGCATCATCCAGCTACAGCTTAACCTGTAGCCGAAGGTCTGGCAGAGTGACTCGACATAACACGACGTTGAGGCGAGCCTCTATCACGCCATCGTTTAGGGTCATTATGCCCGAGCCAACTATAGCGTTTAGTTAAAGCTTTTTCATTTGGTAGATATCAGTCCGACGGATCTAACACATCGGCGTTACTAAAGGGACTGACCACAGTTGCTATTAAAAGCCATATATGCTACTTGTGTTTTGTAAACTATTGAACTATTGGTTGAGCTATTTATAGATTGTAACCGATAAATACTAAGCGGATAGTGTTGAACTCTTCGTAGCGCTTTGAATTTACTTGATTTTACGCCTCTAGGTTCTGTCTACTAGAATAAGCTCTCAGCTAAAAGTCTTAACTGTAAATAACATATCTAGCTTATAACTTAGACGATTTTACACCTCTATCTAACTAAACCAAGCCGCAATCTCACTAACATTACTATCTATAACATCTAGCTAATTATAATATTAGAAATGTAATATACTATTATCCTAAATCAATTTCTTCTTCTTAGTTAGGATTAACTCGAAATACCTCTTAGCTATAGGTATATTTATATAATTATCTCTATAAATAATTAAAGCCAGTTTTATAAGTCTAGTAACCCTAAGAATAGTAGAATAATTAAAGTAATTTAAATTACTTATAATAGTATATCGGTTCTTAAATCCCTTTAAAGTCTATAAGCTATACTAAGACTATATAATAAGACCTAGAAGACTAATTAAAGAACCAATATCTAAGTCTATAACTTTTAAATTAATAAGTAGTTAGTAGATAACTTAACTTATTTCTTTATATAGCTCTTTAATCTTTCTAGTTTACTCGATATATACCTAATATAGTACTTCCCCTTATTCAGGTATAAGTATCTTTAATAACCTGATATTAACCCTAGGTTTAATATTAATATAGCTAGTATAAATTATCTAGATATTAGTCTTATAGTTATAATAGTACCCCGTTATAGAAGTAATAGTAATAACCCGATTATTATATAATATAATATCTAGGTATTTAAGGCTACTTTAGTAGATACTAATAAGAAATAATCTCTTTATATCTATATTACTCCTACTAGTAAGGTAATTAAGACTAGAAATAATATCTTTATTCTTTATTTTAGGATTCTCTAGATATTATAGCTAACCGGTACTCTTCTTAACTATATATAAGTTAAAAATTAGGGTAGTATAGCCTTTATCGGTAAGGTATATAGTATACTGAAGTAGAGCTTATTCCTTAATAAATAAGTATAAGCTAAAAATAATAATATTAAATAGGTTAGCTATACCTTTAGGTATATATAGGATACTAGTAATAGTCTCCCTATAAGATAAATAGGTTACCTTCTCTGTTATATAATAACTATAGTAGCCTATTATATAGAGTGAAATAAAAGAGTTTTAATCTTAGTAGAGTATTCAGTTAATGTTAATAAGAGAGTAAACTAGAGCTTATTTATAAAAAGTGGTAATAATTAGAAGGTTTATATACTGTGCTACGTGTCTAAAGCCTGTGTTCTAATAGTATACTCAGTATCTGATAGAAGATAAGTGAGAGCTCTATAAGTGTTTATCTTTCGGGGATAGCTCTACTAATTTCGGAGTTAAGAACCCACTGTTCTCGGACATAGGCCCACTATTTTCAGAGTTACGGCCTATAATGTTTTTTTATTTACTGCTAGTGATACATATAATGAGTTTTCCGATAGTTAATTAATCCCCACGGCCTCGGGTGTTGATCAAGGGAGATCATATCTCTGGTTCTACGTCTTCCTTCACGGAATGGACTTATTGTATCACTATAATACATGTCCGAAACGCTAGCCTCGTACCAATTCGGTGTTAAGAGACAGGGCGTTTAAGCTTTACCTCATAGTCAGTATTTAACCCATTACTACTTACAGCTCCCTTTGATTGGTAGCTGAGAACCAAGGGTAATATTAGCTGACACCACCCGAGGCTTGGCTTATGCTGATCTTCTGCCTCTCCAGACTTTAAAGCTATGTATCCTGTACCTTGTAAAAGGTATAATCGGATCGGCCAATAGCATTGCTTCCTCTAAATCGGCCACAGATAGATCTAGGGTTAGCTAGATTGCTGTTAGAATAGCCAAAATAGCCCCAATACAATCGAAGGAATCCATACATAAAATGAGGATAGATTTTGCCAAGAGGCACAGTAACAGTTGTGGGATTGGGGAGCTTATAGGATGTATTAGGACAAGGTTCTCCTATGTGAACGGACTAGACGGCTAAAAATGTTAGTTACTCAACATTGAGGTTCTATAGAAGAGAATTATAGATATTGCAACGTGGAACTATAGATCTTTGGATGAAGAACTGAGAAAATTATTCGCTGTTTACAAGGCGAATAGCTTCCAAAAAAACACAATATAAGGTATATACAATCGCTTCCAACGCCTGGTCCACTTTTTCCCTACCCTATAGACTAGCCCTCTATTTAGCCTCTTGTTAATTGGTGACTAAGCCTTTATAGCTAGTTCTCTAGTATGCTGAGCTAGAAGATACTAGATATTAAGATAAGGTACTAAGATAAACTCAGTAAAGAAAATCCTAACTTTAGGTAACTTGACTTAAGCCTTTATATTATTAATAATTAAGGGCCTGAGATTTCTTTCCTGCCCTAGGCGCTTAACATTATAGAGCAGAAAGGCGTGTTCTTACCCAAAGACAGGCTTTATGCTCCTCGCTCTATAATACGCCACAGTATTATATCATACTGAAGCGGGGTTATGACGTTAACCACTAACTCGCGTATAATCTGCCCTATACACAAACACGATCTACTTGTTGTTTCCTTGAAGGTTTGATATTTGTAGTTAATAACGTTAAAACGCCATTTCCGATAAGCCATAATGGTATTAGACTGTCCGCGAGACGTAAGCAGTCTATTATTTCGTATAAGGAGTGTTAGCGATGTAAATAAAAGATATTAATTAGCCTTTACCTTTAATAAGACATCCCAGATTAACGGTTTATTATAGTATAATCACTACTAGCTATATACTTATTATATGAAATAAGGTAAAGTAATAAGTATATTTATTTCTTAAATAAGATTCTATTTACTGAAGAAATAGAATATCTACCTCTATAATTTAGATACTAGCTATATATATTCTACATTCCTCCTTATTGAAGTTTAAGATTAACCTATTAATAATATCTTATAAGTATACCTAGAGTTAATACTACCTCTATTAGATATTATACCTAATTATTTTAAATTACTAAGATATACTAACTATATAAAGGTAATACTAGGAGTTCTCTATAATCTAGGAGAGCCTATAAGTCTTTTATATTAAGTTATACCTAGGGACTATCCTAACCTAAGTGAATATATAAGTATAATTCAGGAACTTTTATCTTTAAGATATATAAATATTCTTATATAGAACTTCTTTATAAATATAATATAGTACTATAATATTATTAACTAAGTAACCTTTATTAGTTAACTTGCTTAATAGTACTATCTAATATATAACTAGTTTAAAAGAGAATTAAATACTTTACTAACCCTCTTCTAATCTTTTCTTACTCTACTATTCTAAGTTCTAGTATAAGCTTTACTTTTCTAACCTATATAGTATAATAAGGCCCTAAATAACTTAAAGTATATAGTTAATATAGAGTTATTAGATTAAATAATAAAGTATAATAATATAAGCTATTAACTTACCTTATCTTTTAAAAAGAGTAAACTTACTCTTATTAGAGTTTAGGCTAAACTGATATAAGTATACTTTAAAAAGATAATAGGGGTAATAATTAAAGTATAATATATACT
>JABFAI010000257.1:0-144444 GCA_013266175.1 Fusarium gaditjirri | reverse complement strand
CTTTAACGGTCCTAAGACTACAATTTTGTATATGTATCTGATTATGATAAAAATGTAGATCTCACCTTTAGTTAGGCTAGATTAACTTTAATCTGTTAGTAAGATACTGATAAGTAACTTGCCACTTCAGCTTCTAATCCCTGTATCTGTGTAGATGATTAAATAAGTAATATGCTGATATTGATTGGATCTAATCCCTGAAAAGATACCTGCTGTAGTCTTAGGACCGTTAAAGGGATGCGTTAGGAGGCCGCAGTTGTTGGTTGAGGGGGGAGGGGGCGCTGTTCTCCATATTTGCGGCCTGCATCTGGACGAAATTAGTAGTTTGAAGGCTGCCATCGGACAACTCTCCATCCATGGCGAAGCATGCCGGCGAGGCGCCCTACACCTTCACAATGGATAATTGAAAATTGTGCAGATCCATGGCTAATTTGTGGTTTGATCAAAACCCAAGTTGCTTGACCGGTTGCAGGTGAATTGCGCGGTAAGCTGACATACATACTCATCACTCAACCCTGGCGGCGAACACGCAAATGAGGACACAGTAATAGCAGTCATGTGGACAGATTATGAGAGTTGCTTATCAGCTTGGAAAATCACGCCATCTGTTTGTTGATGATTGTTGGTTAGACATGACACTGACACGCTGTGTAACAGGCATCATGTCACGCTAAAACGAAATGAGGGTGGCAGCCAAAGGTCTGAAGATGTGTAGTAACATTGAATTGTTTCGTGGCAAGTAAGTAAGGCCGATAAGCTCTATTGAAAGAGGCAGATTGCTGAGAGCCCAAGTACCAAACAAAGCATGCCGACAGCAAACACTCTTCTCGCTGCATTGGAGCTGTTGGTTGGGCTTCGTATTTGCCTTTGGCCAGTGGAAGTGCAAGTCACATGAATTACCGACTGTGTCAGCCCAGGAATACTCAACTGGCATATTACGCCGATGAAGCCCAGGTACTTGCCATTAATCAAACACCTCTAATCTATCCGGGCGGTCCAAGTAAGGGCAGCCTGATGATAAGATGGAACGAGGGATGTCAAACATTACTACTACCTATAGTGGCTATGGGGGAAAACAGGACCCCGATTTGAATGCTTGGGTCTTGTCACAGGAAAGAGATAACCCCCACAGATATATTACCATTGTGATTCAAAGTGGGAGGCCTCATGAGAACGCCATGTTTGACCGGTTGCAGCCATTGCAGTCCCATGGGCTGCTGCACGCGACTTCTAACGGAGGGTATATCGTGGCTAATATACTCCAACATTACAGGAAGTTTAGTAGATACTGTGGCAGAGCAAGCAGCAAAATGATGACGCTTGTAGTATGGCCAGTTATCTATATGCCTAACTATAAGAACTTCTAAAGATCTCTGCTGCCCTCATGTTTCTTTCCAGTCTAATCAGCTTCCTCTCTACCTCAACAGCTGTCTTTCTACTCGTTCACACCAAACACCCTTAGTGTATAAAGTCTCCTCTTGTTCCAACTAGATTCTCAATCTCAAACCAATGGCCGCCGATCTCCCAGACTTCATTTCAGACCCCCATGTTTATAAACTAGGGGACAAACTCCCTTTTGATCATCCTCAATGGGGTAGAGAAAACGTCATCGTCGATTATCCTACGGGCACATTAGAAGGACACGGAAGTGTCGAGTTTGCCCGGAAGGCGTTCAAGGTCGCATCGAGTTTAGACAATGCTGACTTGGTAAACGACAAGGCCAAGTTCAAAAATGAACTCAAAGTTCTCGGCCATGCTCAGAGCCACCATGTGATTCGGATCCTCGAGGCCTACTTTTTCGAATCTGGGCCAGATGATGAAGAAGAATCTTATGCTGCTATCGTCATGGATAAAGCTCAAGACTTTGACAAGGTGGTTCACGGCCATAAGATTGGGAAAGCCCAAGTGTACGAATGGTTCGGCTGCTTGGCTCGCGCCCTGGCACACATTCACGAAATCGGGATCCGCCATCGCGACATCAAGCCCCAGAACATCCTCGTAAAGGAAAAGAAAGTACTCTTGGCAGATTTTGGCATATCAAAAATGGTTCTGGGGAAAACTCTCTCGACAACCACGCCTGGAAACCCCCGTGCCGCAACACTTGACTTTTGTGCCCCTGAGGTCCAATATGGGAGTAGCCGCAGCTATTCTGCAGATGTTTTTTCTTTAGGAGTGGTATTCCTGGAGATGCTTGCTGCGCTTCGAGAAGGCGGCAGGGCAGACCTACAGGACACTAAGAGCGACCAGACAAAATCATCATACGCCGAGAATCTCAGTGCGACGCACCGACTTATAGATAAATGGAAGGAGGAACGAGATTCGAACTTCAAGTACCTCCAACTCTGCCAGTCGATGTTGGATGCGGACCATGGTAGGCGGCCCGATGCTGTTATGGTACTTGACAGCATATCTAGCATTCAAGTACCTAATCCAGTAGAACCACCTTGCGAATGCAGCGCCCCATCCAAAACGGATAGGGACCAGCTGCTTCAATACTGCAAGACAGGCAAGACGGAACCTCCCCCTCTCGAGCACTTGAAAGCTACCAAAGGAGCGATCCAGCAGGCCTCGAAGTACGGTCACGACACAGTCATAACACTGCTACTGAATGCAGGCTTCGATATCAATCTCCAAGATTACAGTGGGCAAACGGCGCTCCATTGCGCTGCTGGCTACGGTAAACTAAAGGCCGTCAAACTTCTCTTAGAAGAAAGAGCCAAGCCTGATCTGCAAGACCTCGACGGACGCACGGCACTCCACTATGCAGCTGGCCACGGGGACACTGAAATAGTCAGAACCTTACTTAATGCTGATAGCATCAACTCTAAGGACACCAAACATCGCACGGCGCTTCATTTTGCAGCCGCGAGAGGGCACCTGGATATTGTCAATATGCTTCTCTGCTTCCAACCGCAGGAGAACAAGTACTACATAAATTCGAAAGACATCGAAGGCTGGACGCCGCTACATCTGGCTGCTGGATATGGTTCACTACAGGTTGTCCAGTCGTTGCTAAATGGAGGAGCTAGAAGCGGTCTAAAAGCATCTGACAAAAAGTGGACAGCTCTTCATTGTGCAGTTTATGGATTGCAAGAGCCAGGAGAGTACGATGCTATTATTCGGAGGTTGATGGGTTCAACGAAAGCTAAGTTTTGTTTGGATCTAGCGTGCCGAAGTGAAGAATGCGAATGTGAACAGAATGGAAGGAAACGCACGATTTGCCAATGGGTGGACCAACAGTTGGATAGAGGGATGTAAGATGATACCAATGCTTAATATATTAGCTTCTTCTTCTACTAACCTAGTGGGTATGGCAGATCCAAACCACTGGAATCCGCCAAGGGGAACGGCAATATTCTGGCTGGTTTCCACCCTGATTTCATCTCTTTTGTCACCATTGCCCAATACCACCACATAGACATCTGGCCTATGTCCTGGGATGATAAACTCAACAAATTGGGTTCAGGAGCAACGGGCGACGTTAAACAGTCCATGGTGGATCTGAAAGCTCACTTTGCACTCAAACGATTCGAATCACATCGAGCGACGCGCCAGCATGACTCTTCGTCAATTACCTCATCGACTTTGTCGGAAAACGAGGCGCTTTTCACTGCATTGATTTCTGATTCAGTCATTCTACGCCAGCCGCAGATTGAAGAGCACGCGCATATCGTTGGTATTCAGGGAATTGCTTTCGAAGTTGAAGGCGGATGTCAAGGTTTGCCAGGCATCTGGCCGATGCTGATCATGGAGAAGGCCCAGGAAGGCGACCTTGCGAGATACCTGGCTTCAGAACGCGGTAGAGAAGCATCACTCTCTGCCAGACTCGAATTGTGCGGACATATTGGTTCTGCAATCTCCACAATGCACACAAATGGTGGGGTTTATTTTATTTTATTCCTCTTTTCTTTTTTTAAGGAGCATACTTAGGTGTTGGTATCGTGACTAATGTATAGCTTAGACATTGTCCACGGCGATATCAAACCACAAAACATTCTAGTCTACCGCCATGGTGACAAAGTCACCGCAAAAGTCACAGACTTCAGTTACTCATGTCTCGGCAAGTCAGGGAATGACATTGTACATCTCCCCAGATCCAGGCCATGGCACGCTCCAGAGTATAGCCATGAGGGGTTTAAGATCTGTGATGCCAAACTAATGGACATTTACTCATTCGGCATGGTCTGCTTCTGGGTGCTGTTCCCTCAAAATTTCCGGGAGATAGTCAACTGTCAACATAGCGAAGGGATGGAAGAGGCCTTACTCAACATCCAAACCACCGCTGAACAGCTTGCAACAGGAGCAGAGTTACTGGAGCCCTCCAGGCGTGATTTCTTGGCTAGATTCTTCAGGGTTACTCTCTGTCAAGCCCCTCAAGGACGCAACCAGAATTGGCAGGAATTGGTCCAACTTCTGGGCCAGGAACTGTAGGTTTGACGCTCAGTTCCTCCATTGGGCACTTTTTGACCAACAAGGTAGATGGAAACCGGCCGACGAAGACATTCTGGTCGACGGAACCAGTGGTCTCAAGTTGTCTGACTATCGTGCCACACCGGATGAGATTGAGGACCCTCAAAAGCGTCGAGGTCTTATTAACAGGATTTTAAGCAGCCTGAGACTAACAGGAACAGATTACGACACCATGCAACAATTTTTCGATTCACCTATATTCGCAGATAAGCAATTGCCAGAGTCAACCCTGGCAAAGGTAGTGGAAGGTCTTGGCCTATTTGCGTGAGTTGTGAGACCTTTCCATCTCGGCGTGGTAAATCTAACCTCTCTGCAGTGTATCTTCACCTGTCAAAGACGGCCAGATGAACGCTGAACTCACACACAACTGCATCAACGTATGGCCCCATTCTAGTTCTAAACGGTGTTGCCAGTAGCTCACAACTAGTCAAGGTCGCCTATGGCTTTCGCCAACTAATACTATTGGACTACCGAGTTAGAGTACACATTGCAAAATGTTTGCAGACAAGAGCAACTGGTTCATGCGAACAGTGTGCCTCGTCTGCCTCCTTCGAGCTTGCCTTTTGCTATACCCTAGGCTTTGGTGTCCATTCTAACGATACCGAAACGCAAGAATGGTTGAGCAAGTCAGGAGCCAGCCCTAGTAAACTCAATGGCCGTCTCGAGCGACTGAAGAAGCTTACAATATCCGATATCGAATATACAACGCACCTGGAATCAGGTACTAGAGGATTTTTCTCCTTCGACGTGTGGGCTAGGTATGGAAGCGGGAACTTTGACTCGGCGGAAGCGCATCTAAGTCGAGAGATCCATGACCTAGAGAAACACCTGGGAACAGATAACTGGCAAATTTTTGATCTGAAGGCCGAATTAATTCATCTTCTGTCAGCCCAAAAGAAAACCGATGAGGCGACGAAAATGTGCGAAGCTCTCAAAGCTTGCATGCAAGAAAAACATGGAACCTCGCATCCACTTCACGTAAGGGCGGAGCTGTTCCTTGCGGACTTTTACAGAGAACAAAATCGTTGGGACGAAGCCGAGAACTTGCTTTTGGAGGCGAAGAATATCCTCGTTGAGCTAGCCCCGGAGCACCAACTCACCATCCACGCTTGCGAAGAGCTGGCCAGTATCTTTGCAGAACGTGGGAAGGCTCGAGAAGCTGAGAAAGAGTTTGCGCAAGTGCTCAAAGTCGTCAAGGAAACTCTTCACGCCGATCACCAATTCGCGTCTCGGATGACCGAGCGGTACGCCGATTTCCTTGAGAAACAGGGGGAAGTCACAGAAGCCGGCGAATTGAGGAATCAGCAAATTCGAGAATCAGATGCAGCGCGCAAAGTCGCACAGCTCTTTACAGAACACAACAGAGGCCGAGAATCCATGCTGGAAGGCAAATTGGATCAGGCAGAAGAAATCCTATCCAACGTCAAGCAGAAGGCGGAAATGCGTGCGAAGTCTGAAGCATTAGATGCCGACAAATTCAAATTCAAAAGAGCGGCTATGATGGCGACAAGGAATCTGGCCCTGGTGGTTCGCCGTCAAGGTCGCTTCGCGGAGGCCGAAACGCTGCAGAGGGAACTGAAGAAAAGGATTGAGATGGAGGCTGGCCAGCCCGACCGAGAGACTCTCAATGTGACCTTCGATCTCGCCCGCACTCTTCAGATGCAGATGAACTGGGTCGAGGCTGAGGAGATGCAGTTGATAGTGAAGGGGGGGCGGAGCGCATTGCTCGGGCCAACACATGAAGACACAGTGAATGCCAGCAAGAACCTCGTTGAAATCTACAGGAAACAGAACAAAGAGCATGAGGCGGAGAATGAGATGAAAACAGTCAGGAGCGCATGCGAGGAGCGACTCGGACTGTGCCACAGGGACACGCTCAAAGCAATTCGCGAATTGGCAACTATGTACTTGCTGAGTGGGAAGCTGGAGCTGGCGGAGGAAGAACTGGTGACAGTCGTATCGATCTCTCTGGGTATCTTTGGCCCGTACACCGAGGAGACACTGAGCGCAAAGAGCAATCTAGGGTTGGTATACATTGCACAGGGGCGACTTGCGAAAGCCGAAGAGCTCCTAAAAGGGACCCTCGAGGATATGCGGAAACATCTGGGACACGAACACCAGTTCACAACGAAAACAATAGAACACTTGGCTAGGGTTTATGGCCAACAGGGGAAGATCCAGGAGAAAAACGAACTCACAGGATGCGCCTGGCTTCCCGGCCCGCAACAACAAATTCATTTCAGGCCGCTTTCCGAAGACGAGCAGATCCAGATTGCACTTGAGTTGTCGCTTCAAACACAACACAAAGCTTCGGAGAGCAGGATCGAAGATAATGAAGACACGGATCTCCAAAGAGCTATCGCAATTTCTTTAGAGAAGGAAGATGAGGAGCCAATTCCCCGAGATACCCATTGAGGTAGTCAATAATGGATCCGATGAGATTAACTATATAACTACAACTCTCTTCAAGATTAAGCTTTCTTTACTCTTAATATAAGAGCAACCGAATATGCTACTTGGTTATTCCTAGAAGCAAGTTGTAAACTAAGAAATGGTGCTATAATGGATAATAATTAGTAGAATACATAACCCAAGGATCAAAGCGAGAACGAGCATCTAGATAAGACCAGCACATTACTATAAATGCTCCCTTTATGCTTGAATAATATTTCGATAGGAATCCAGTACAATGTTTGGCTACTGACTCTGCAAGGAGGTCTGGCGATGTGTCCCAAGGGAAACGAAGCAGCTAAGAGGGTCCTTGACCTAGGTACGGGAACAGGATGCTGGGCTATCGAATATGGCCTGTAAGAACTTGAATTCTTATACTGCATTGGCTAATGATCGAAGCCGATGCCTTTCCTCAGTCAGAGGTAAGTCGTGCCAGATGATAAAATGGCAAAGATCTGTGACCCCAGTAGGTGATTGGCGTTGATCTGAGCCCAACTCAGCCTACCATGTGAGTGACCAGCAGGTTAGATGCAACAGTAGCTGATCCTTGAAGGGTGCCCGCCAACTGCACATTTGAGATCGAAGACCTTGAGAAAGATTGGACCTGGGCGAAACCATTTGATTTTATCTTTAGTCGTGTCATGGCTGGCAGTTTCGAAGATTATGCCGCGTTCATCTCCAAAGCCAACAAGTGAGTCCATATCCAAATTCAAAGGCAGCCCCTGACTCTTCTCAGCGCCCTTGAGCCAGGCGGATGGTTCGAAATGCAAGACATAGTCCTCCCCTACAAATCCGACGACGGCACCTTCTATCCCGAGCTCGAGCTCACCAAACTCGGCCACTACTTCGGCGAAGCCAGTAAAATCCTCGGCCGCTCAATCGAAGCCCCGCGCCACTACAAAAGCATGATGCAAAAAGCCGGCTTCGTCAACATTGTTGAGCGTCACTTCAAATGGCCTCTCAACGCCTGGGCCAAAGATCCTTACTACAAGGAGATTGGGGCTTGGAGCTTTGCGAACCTTGATGGTGGGCTGGAGGGATTGACTTTGGCGCTGTTTACGAGGGGGATGAAGTGGACCAGAGAGGAGACTATAGTGTTTTGCGCCGAGGTGCGCAAGCAGTTGAGGGATCCCAAGATTCATGCCTATCTTCCTGTGTAGGTGATATTCTGATGAATTGGGATCTTACTAATCTTTAGGTAGTATCGTTGTCTATGGGCAGAAGGCAGAGTCAGTTTCCACTGACGAATAAGAGTTAAGGGGTCTAGTTCATGACTTGAAATAGTCTTAAACTATCTGACTAGTTCGAAATTTAGTCTGATCTTGCCGACTGTGAAGTTAGTATACTTGTTCCACTCTCATTTTTGTCTTATCAGCCCAAGTCTCACACCACTAAAGTCAGAGCAGAGAGACAAAACTGTTTGAAATCCTCATCAATTAGTTTGCTGTGACTAGAAGATGGACATAAAATCATTTTAGTTCTTCAACAACTGCCTGCCTTGTCCTCGATCCAGTAGAAGTTGACTCGTAGTCTCATGCAGCTCCAGGGTATGCAAGATCATCTCGTACTTTGTTGGGCTAGCCCCTCACCTCCTACATAACAGCACTCCCTTGAACCGGTTAAATTCCCCAAAGCGACAAAACATACATAACCCAGGCCCCCTTAACCCAGTCTATGCTTAAATCACCCGTCAACTGTCAAAGTCAAGTTCCTGATAATCATTCACAACCTCTAGCCAATCACACCCTCAAGCCGCCAACAATTCCTCCCCAACAGACCGGGCAGCCCCCTGCGGCACTAGAGCCAACAGGGGATAATCCGGTGCTCATCTCGGCGCTTTACCCCGCGTTTCGCCACTCGCACACCCAAAGCAAAGACATTCAACGCTCGCCTTTTGCTACCATTTCCCTTTTGCACTCTCTACACGTGCCTGTATGTAGGCACACCTGACATAGTTACCTTACCTCCTAGTGTCAATCCTGACACTTCCATCTTCAGTGCCAAGTACAAGACACGGGGGTTATCGTAACCGCGTTTCAAGTCTATTTAACTGGTCGACGTCGGACGCGTCTCCCCTTTTTTTCTCTTTCTTCACTGTTGAGCTTTTCTCACAAGCATCGCCAGAACCCTCGTTCAAAACAGTGGATATCCCTTTCGATATTGACAGCCAGACTATATAACATAACTTGACCACCTCCCTATTTCAGCCACCTCGACTCACCTCTCATGTCCGCGTCTCCACCCAGCGGCTCGTCCAAGCGACGGGTGCGCACAGAGGCTCAAATGAGCCAGAAGCGACTGGCAGATCGCGTCAAGCACAGGGAGAACCGCCAGGAGCACAAACAACGTATGGAGCGCATGGAAGCAGATATTGCACAGATCAGAAAGAACCTCGACACTGTTTCCGCTCAGCTCCGGACGCTTCCGCAGTTGAGCGCTGACCTGGTGGCTTTGCAGCAGAGATCTTCGCAGAAACCCCCTGGCGAGGCTTATGAGATGGACACGAGCATTGAGACCCCGGACTTCCCCGCAGGGCGTCGAGCTGCGCCGGCTGGTGCTCCATGTGCGACGGACCACCACGATATCCCGCCTGCCGAGGTCCCGGAGGTAGTGTCGAGTTTATTTCCCACGCCGTCGCACGTCGATTGCCGATGCGGAGTGCAGCATCACTCGCAGGCGGATTGTCTCGAGTATCGGAGTTTCGCGATACTCTACGAGACCCATGCTGCTTTTCCCAAGGATCCGCTCCACGCTAGGTCCCTGCCGAGGAACCCTGAGCTGCCTAACATGACGCTTCACTCTTACGGGGATAATGCAGTCACATGTTTTCTGACCTCGTTTCTCAAAGGATTTGAGATGGCTAGTGTGGAGACTTTGTTTGGGGTGTATTTCTTTGCCTATCGTCTCATGAGAGTGAGTTCATCTTTCCCTTGTTCTCTCCTGCATACTAATCCTTCGCGTAGTGGCGCTTACATCCTGATCCTATGACTCTCAAGGATGTACCGACGTGGCTGCTTCCAACCGAGGTTCAGAATACCTATCCTCATCCTGTGAGCATCGATTATATCCCGTGGCCCGACCTGCGAGACTTTTTGTGTACGAATCCACGTATCAAGTCGAGGCATTCCGTCAAGATATACCTTGAATCTCTTCAGCTAAAATGGCCGCCTGGGTGTCCTTTGATGGCTGTTGAAAATGGTCAGGTTTGCGTAAGCCCCGAGTTTGAGGCCATTGCATGTGATCTCAATAATTGGGAACTAGGACCACCCTGGTTGGAGGCTTTTCCTCGTCTGGTTTCACTTGTGCATCCTTGAGTCTTGGTCCATAATTCTTGGTCTGTTTTGGAAAGATGAGAGCAGTCAAGAGAAGTGATCGTTGTTTTGCATAGATACCATAGTCTACAAATTACTCATGAGAAAAGTCCCAGGCTTTCTTGCCTCTCCTGGCCACGTTGCTCCGTGATTGATCTTCCATCAAGAGCGCACTATTTCACCTCACGCCGCTTCCGCGTCTCTTCGATGAGCCTCTCCAATGCTTGGCTATCAGTTGGCTCAGTACGCGTGTATAAACCCACTGCGCATCCTGGCCCAGTGTCGTCCACATACCACCACACCCCACGCTCGGTGACAGGTATGTACCACATCATACTCCAACCCCCTTTGCAAAAGGTGAGATATCTTTGAGACAGCCCATCCTTGCTAGAAAATTGCAGTAATTCTTCATAGCAGTAACTTGCCCAGCCAATGTCGTCAAAAGTGAAACTTTGTAACTCTGGTAGGTTTTCGCGGACACGATCGAACAAGTTTGACCATCGTAGGTCATTCGTGTACCACCCGTGCTGGAGCGATCCTAAATATGGTGTGTTGGATACAAAACCGTGGTCTGACTGGTCCATATCCGTGGAAGCGTCAAATACTTTCTTCCATCCATTCAGGTTGACGGCCCGGGCTCCAAAATAAAACTCATCCACCAGACAGTGTGTTGCAATGTGGCAGCTGTAAAGTTTTAAGTCTCTGAGAGACCGCTGTTTGAGCACCCAGTCAAACTGGTCTTGTCGGAGAACAATATAATCGCCCAGCGTTAGGCTTTTCAACCGTGGGAACGATAGACCCTTGCCATTAAATTCAACTGGGATAAAACCCCAAAGGAACCCACCAAGGGTCAGCTCAACCAAGTGATCAGAAACCTGAGGCAGCAGTGTTCCTGAGAGATATAGAGAGAATTCGGGCCTCTGTCGTTCTTCACCGCCGTAAGTGACAGTAATGTGTAGTCTCTGGATATTTCGGAACAGATTATCGGTGAGATACGCGGACAGAGGCGTACCCTTGAGGCCATGCAGGGCTAACTCGCGAACGATGCTTGTATTTGGACGGGAGTTGCGAGCCTCCAGTGTCCTTGTGATCACTTCAAGTGTCCTCTTCTGCGTAGCTGTCGTCCCAGACTCGTCTTCACCATCATTATAGAAGTGCACAATGAGAGATCCAAGGTTTGGTATGTCGCAGATGCGTGTCACAGCGGCTGTGAAGGCAGGCCAGTAGTCAAAGCTACTCGAAAACGCCGGCCGCAGTAGTGGATCACCACCGTTTCCGTCAACGCAACCCCATGGCGCGGGGTCGATAGTAATGCGTCGCACTGCAGCTTTGATGGAATCAATTTTTAGAAGCTGACGCCAGGATCTGAAATAATCATTAAGCGTTTTGACGCTTTGCTAAAGCGTGACAGCTCGGAAAAGATGCTTGGTTGCCAGGTCATTCCATAGGTGACAGACAAGTCGAACTGGCAAGACGTGATCGATCCTGTCCCGGGGAAGACGGTGCTTTTCTCTACCGGGGAGAAGATAGCTGAGGATATGGCTCAACACCTCGTTGGGGATCCTATCCATCGCGAGTGGTATTATTGATGATGGAAATGAGATGTTGTAGAATGATGAAAAGGGCGAGGAAGTCTGAACACAAGTCAACAAGAGAGAGTTCTCTCCAGACAGTGGCAGGCAGACCCACTTATATCTTGTACGTGAATCAGTGACACTTCTAGGTACCTGTTCGGCTGCCCCGGTTCTAGCTAGGTTTCTAGGCAGGCTAGGCAGTCTTTAGGTACCTGTTAGGGATTAAATATATTATGAATAAATAATTAATATATACTTAATAGGCCTGATGTTTAATTTTTCTGTTCTTAATAGTTATTAAGTACTACTATGTAGTAAGGTAGTAAGTGACAAGTGGAGACATCCTGGCAAAACGGGCGCTAGTACAATTATGGCTAGACCGCTTCTCAGACAGAGCCTTAGTCAGCGAGTAATTAGCTTCATCACGTACATCCCCAACTCCACCCAACCTCAGCAATTTGTCCTCCTCCATCCTCACAATGTCGCCCTCTGCACACAACACAAGACACCACAACAAATGCTCACCCTCACCTCCCGCTTCCCGAAAAAGAAGCCCGTACATCGCTGCTGCACCGCTATAAAATTCCGGCTTATACCCACCGAACGAGCGCGTGCGTCTCCTTTCGTGGAATAACCGGGGTGTAGAAGGGACCTGCTCGGACTTGCAGTCTATCTGGAGTCTGGGCACGACCTCGCAGTTTATCTGGAGGTCACAGGTCGCCTGTCAGCGAAACTGGTCTTTCTTCTAGGGCTGCGGTGGTGAAGGGCTTGGGACTACGGGCCAGGTACGTGTATGTGTCTTGGTATACTAATTATCGATAGCGCGTCTTTTGCTTTGCTTTTCCGATGGCGTCTGTTCAGTTAGATGCGGTCAAGGCAGTGCTTAGGTGGAATCTCGACAGTACACCCCGATACCTTGCTGAGCCTGACCCCAAGAGTTCTTTTATTCGATTTGCATTGCATCTCAATACGACCTCGGCGCTCTTCGAAATACAGATCCCTATCAGCTATAAGCAACACACCAAGACTTCAGCCATCTACATTCACATCAACCCTCGATCTATCACCTCTCTCAAACATTTCGTCGAACGAGATCTCCCCGATGCCGTCAAGCCTGTCTTTGGCTCCGCGATATATCTTGACCTTGAGCTCAACGACGCAGTCACTATCCTCATTCCAAGCTTTATTAGCGAGCCGGTTGCGGCAGCCCGATCACGTTCGGGGATCATACTTGACTCGCTCTATGAGCTGGTACAAACAACCTCTCTACGCATTTACATCCCAGATGACGCATTGTCTCAAGATCAGCTAGAGTCCCTCAGCACCGCAGCCATACAGCAGCTGAATCAATTCTCTGGCCCCGACTATGACATTTCTCGATGGTTCACGGGTCGTGGTGCAAAGGTCACAACGCTTGCGAAGCCTCCGCCACCTTCTTACAATAATGCCACGGCCGACCAAGCGAATGTACCCTTGTACGGCGAATCGACAACGTTCGATCCCCCCACCGCCTCCCACAAGCGCAAACGAAGTCGAGACGCGACCGACAAACGAGGCTGGGAGGTGATCCCTAATAGCGTCGCAATCTGGGACAAGTTGCTAGAACTCGAAGCTGTGGTCCATCATCGTCCGCCACCAAACGCCCCCGGGGACCAGTCACAGCATGCCCAAGAGCTACAAGCTGAGATCGCCAAGCTACAAGCACAGCTCACACGATGCGAGAAGAAGGTTTTGGACCGAGAAACCGAGATGGTCAAGCTACAGACTCAGGTCACACAGTGGGAGAAGAAGGCTCTGGATCGGGAAGCCGAGGTGGCCAAGCTACAGACTCAGCTCGCACAATGGGAGAAAAAAGTTCTAGATCTAGAGGCAGAAATCGCAGGTTTGCGAGACGCCCAAGATAACGCCGACAACGAAGAGAACGTGGAATTAATCGAGATACAAGATACTATTCGCGATCTCGAAGAGAAGATAGACTTTATCACGAGAGGGAAAGACGATGACGAGTTTGCGCATACCCTCAAGGAGGAGATACTTAATGAATTGATAACGAGGATATCGCGTGGCTGAGGATTACTCCACGGTTTGTTGTTGATCTTGACGTCCGAGGCACGTTGCTGATATGATGTTCTGGAGGAATCAGATTCCAAGCACATAACACCCTCGAAACGACGGATGCAATACGACTTTACGATCGACATTCCATAAGCTCGACCGCGATGACCTCAATCGCCCCACGAGTTTCCGATCATCGCCTGCGAACCACTGCAGAGCTGCCAGCATAGTACGCAATCACCAAGAGTCCACATATGCTTACTTAACAAGCTTGCTACTGTATATTACTTGTTCCGCTTAATTTTTATATCTGTACTAACTGTTCTTACTAGTATAAGGCAACTTAACCTGTATTATTTTGGCTAATTTCAGACCAAAGATACAGACGTGGATTACTTGGATAGTGGATGAATGGTATAGCAATCATGCCTCAGGATCATGATCTCGACATTTGAATAATAACAAGAATAAAGGCACTATGATAAAGTTGATCTCTGAATAAAAGTGACTTGCTAAATCGATGACATCTTTCTCAGCCTCGCTCTTCTTATAGAGCTACCCGATCCTCACTTAAACCCCCACATCCCGAACCGACAACCCATAAACTCCCTATTTTTCTCTGCCAAGTTAGGATACAGACACATGAGCCCCGATACAACAGCACCATCTCATACAAAAACACATCGGCACTCGTGCCTATTCTCGGCCCTTCGCCAAGTTCGATGCACCGAGGCCCCGGCTTGGCTGAACTAACACGAACTTGGCAGCGCAAGTCTCGTTTGAAGTTAGCTGCATCCGCTGACAGATCCTCTCATAATACTGCCTACCAAGGGTAAGGCAATCCAGATCCCAATAGGTTGGTGGAATGTCTAGTTTGCTATGACTTTACACCTACAGCTTGATCCATAGCTAGGATGCGGAGTGTAATCAATTGGTTGCGTCAGGTATATAAAGGAAGGGGAGGGTTAGTGAGAACAATTAGCTATTCCGTAGGCTCAATCATCCCGGTCCATCTACCAACATGTCTGAATCACTTCAATCATCGAAACACAATAGAAGTCAGTCGACACAGGCTGCACAGAGCACAACGATTCTTTTGCACAATGGGTTAGTCATACAGCATGGCGAGCATGATTATGTCCGAGTCGTTGAGAACACCGATATCCTGATAGCAGACGGCATTATTAAGGAAATCGGTATTACGAGACAAAACTGAAGCGACACGTAACCTCCACCGACTGCCGCTTTTATAGCGTCTTTATCAGTTCCCTCAGCTCCTACTCAGCCTACCATCAGCCTACATCGGTTCTGCTCGCCCCTAGAGCAGTACAATCAGAGTATCTCAGCCTGTAAGGACAAGCAAATTTAACACGAAGCCTAAGCGGGGGAATCTCAAGTTTGATTGGGTTTCAAGTCTCACAAATCTTCCAGCTCGACGCCACCAGGCTGAGGTGGCTCCATATTTGGGCTGCTGCCTAGCGCTTTAGTTAAGAGGCCTCTAATCAAAACTAGAGGTTAATATTTAGGTCAATAATATCATTGACAACCTTGGCTGATGAATTCTGAAAGTAGTCTTATTTCTGTTTTATCTTTCAATACCTATATTTTCCCTTATTCATACTGCTACTCCTTCTCTCTAAGCTATGACCTTCGAATACCAAATATGCGATAAGTGCTCTGCATTGCCCTTTTACGATCCGGGCTGGTCCGACAGAGCGCAGCATTATGGTAGCTTCGGGGAACTGGACTTATCTGCAAAGAACGGATGTCAGCTTTGCGCAATGTTGAGAACAGCTGTTATCGAATTTCATGCTTGGCAGCTTTCGTGTTCAGTCATCGAGGCGGAACAATATCAGCAACAGCTAGACAAAGAACCGACTACGCACGGAGACGACGGAAACCCCGACTACCACAATTCGACAGAGAGGGTTCCAAGAGGACGCATTTTTGATGACTCTGGGTTTTACGTTGAGCCCGTTAGGAGATGCAGAAGCGACTGTTCACCACAGGTTGAAGGCCTCCACAGAATCATGTACCTACGTTTTCATCACCACGAGGAGGACCCTATTGATGATGTGTATCCTTTTATCGAAGTCTCATCCAGGCCTGGTGCGTCCCTAATCAGAATGCTAAAGACTGACTCCAAGTTGCTGACTATCAATACTCAAGACAGCATTGCTTTGCACAAATGGAATGTTTTTGGCAGACGGAGTGCACAGATAGCCGACATGGAATTGGTCAAAGGGTGGCTTCAGAGTTGCCTTGAAAGCCATAAAGAGTGTCAAAATGCAGCTCCCGCAACAATGCCGTCGCGGATTTTGGATCTACAGTCGCCTTTTTGTGGCTCAAATCTTGACCTGCGCCTAATAGCTAACCCCAACAATCGCGCTCCGTATGTGACCTTGAGCCATTGCTGGGGAAACTCACAGCCGCTGAAGCTTTTAAAAGGGAATTACGATGAATTTCAAAACCGAATCCTATATAATAGCCTTCCGAAAACGTTTCAGGACGCCGTTACCGCTACACGAGCCCTAGGTCTTCGATATCTTTGGATAGATTCTCTTTGCATTATTCAAGACTCGAAACAAGACTGGGAAATACAATGCACAGAAATGCAAAGAATCTACAGGAACTCGTTCGTTACGATTGCCGGGCCAGCGGCGTCCGGTTGCGACTCCGGGTTCCTGCATTCTCGACCCCATACATGCGAAGTTACTCTTCCAATATCATGTGGGGACGTCTCAGATAAACTCATATTCTGGTACCAGGGTATAGATGACGATCCAATGACTTTGGCCCCAGAAAGAAACGCAGCTCTATCTACACGGGCCTGGGTTTTGCAAGAAAGACTTCTTTCGACACGCATACTCTACTTCGGCACTAAAGTACAGTACTTGGAGTGCTTCACAAATACTCGATTTGAAAATTTTCACTTTCCAATTGACTGGATTTACCAAGAGATTGATATAATCTCCAAGTCTCAGATGAAACTCCTTTGGAGTGGCTCTGATTTCCTCGAACACTGGACAATATTGGTCACTACTTATTCTAGTCTGGGTTTGACCAAAATAACAGACAGGCTCCCGGCACTTTCTGGTCTGGCATCCAGTGTTCAGGCCTCCAAGTATCTTGCAGGTATTTGGTCTCAAGACTTACCTAGGGGACTAACTTGGTATGTTGCCCCTTGGGATAGAGATAAAGCTATCTCGCCGGTCGTTTCACCAACGGATTACATTGCTCCATCTTGGTCCTGGGCAGCCGCCAAGTTTGGCGTCCAGTTCCTAAAGAATGCCTACCGTATTCAATTCTATCACGACTTTGATGTAGTTGATGCGGTAGTGAGACCTGCTGGCTTGGATCCGTTCGGCATGGTCAAAGATGGTTATATTGAAGGTTTTGGCAGAATGCAAACTTTCTTGGTACAAAAGCGACCCGATCTAATCGTTCCTGGCCGCCTTTCGATTTATGTTCTTTCTAGCGGTCCGGATTCTTCGATCTCAGCACTTTTTGCCCCTGATGGTTGTAAGGCGGAGGAATTTCAAGAAGTTACAGTTTTACTCTTATATCTTGGCACCTTTGCTGATGGAGGCAGTGTGGCAATGAGTGTAGAACGAGTTGACGGTGTAGACTCAACATTTAAACGTACCGGCCTCGCTTTCACCCGCTATGTTATGGAGGATACTGACGCCAAGTATACATTTCCAGAGCTTTTTAAAAAGGTCGAAAAATTCCAAGTGCGGCTAGTATAGATTGGGAGTAGTATTTATATTATAAAAAGTTTCAAATACCGTTAGTATTCTACATTAAGAAGTAGAGATAATCGAACTATGGAATATTTTATTATTTAATTTAAAAAATAGTCCTAAAAGGAGGATTAAGGCAAAGTCCCTATATAGAAGGCATATTTTCAAGAGTTATATAAAGGTTCAGAGAATTAGATAAGTCCCAGGTCTGGCCCACGCTGGGCCTTTCGATTCCAAAAGTCGAACCACTCAACCCTCAGCCCGAGCTCAGAATAAGCTCAGCTTAGGGTAACAAGAGCTCAGCTCTAGAGATGAGAATATATTTTGGTGTGCTCTAGTCTCGTCTCCGAGTTACATGGTATTTTCGAGCGATCGATCACTGGCATTTGGGGCATCGGCGAGAGAAGAACCAGTCGCAGCGACTGTGACGTACAGTGGGGCCCGTGATATTGAGGCTGTCTTGGTAAACGGCTGTTTCAGGAAACGGGGTGGAAATATGGTTCCTGTTATGAAGGATGGAAAGGGTATTGGACTCAATCAGGTCTTGGAAGAGTTTGATAAGAGTCAGACGAATATCAGGCAGAAGCGAGAGTCATGTAACACTGATATATCAAAGGGCTTAGTTTGCAGTGTTGTTGAGCCAAGTCAGACATAAGGCTGTATTTGTTTTATTTGCAGTTGCGTGACTCTCTTATGAGCAGCTCGAGCTTTCTCACTTTCAACCCATGTGACCAAGATATGCTATGTGATGCCACATATCAATGACCAAAAGTGCTCACTGCTAATGTGATGAGATATGTAAAAATAGCGTCAATAGAGCGAGTGTACTAAGCTATTCAGCCTGTTCCCAAGTATACTTTGTAGAGAGTGTGTGTCGATGATGTTATGTTTCCTTCACTACTCATTTGTGTATGCAAGTCGAGCATTAAGACCCAGAGCTTGCCAATCTTTCTGGGACAACCTAAAGACACCACTGCTCACAAGTCTGCCCATCACCAATACATCGAGACTTGCAGTTGTTGCCACACCAGCGACAGCTAGCATGCTCAGAAGCATAGCAGCTTCCATCACCAATGGTGCAGCGACCACCGAGATGAACACACTCTCTGCACTGGATGCCAGCCTCGGCACGGGGCTTTGCGAGTCAATACCACACTCACTTGATTGAAAGGTCAGGAGGACTTACAACTTCACGGACTTCGAGAACGCCGTCGCGCTCGGAAATGTCAACTGCCATTCCGTTAGGGGCGGGGTTGGCAAAGACACCGGAGATGGTGAGGGCCAGAGCGGCGAAGTTGAAGAAGGCAGTCTTCATTTTGATGGTGATGTGCTTGAAGAAGTGGTTATTGAATAGGTGAGAGGCTTGCGTTGATCTCTCGAAATGTTGGGACTACTGGGAGCTTTTATAACTGAGAAGAGAGTGATTGTCACCGTGATGAGGATTATTGGCACTTGGAAATCACACGGCGTCAGACCATTTCTGACAAGTGGTCTCAAATTAGGCATGTCTTTCATCTCTATTCCTCGTATCATGCGTGGAGATATTCCTGACTGTGATCAGACGGAAGGATTCATCTCACAACGTCATTGAGAAGCATCTGATGTTCAAACTGGGGGCCACACCGTGTTGGTCAGCCTCAATGCGCTTGCGCAGATGCACCTCAGATTCTAAGCACCGATGATCCGTGAAAGTGCAGTATCATACGACTCTGTGCTTTTCCTTCTTAAGTAGAGATACCACTACTGCCATGGGAATATCTCATTTGTACTCTTAAGACCAATAGAAACCATTGTTAAACGTTGTAGTTCAGCTAGAGTAGTATCAATATCATTTGGGTGTCTTACATTCTCATAGCTTCACTCAGAGCTCAAGACGCCTATATACCAGGTATGGAGCGTGGGCTTTGTAGAGGTACTTATGTTCATAAATTTTCATCTTTGGCAGGGCTGATACCTCGCCTTTTTTCCCGCTTTGATATATGACAGGAAGAGAGAACGTAGGGCTCAGAAATCCCTCATGTGTTCCATGAAAAGACGCGGTCTCCTAGATGACCCTGGTAAAGAAAGACCCGGCTGTGCCGAGTCACCTTCATAATAATCGAAGATTGAAACCAATTATGTATGAATTGATTCACTGCTCGCAGTTATATACAATTCAAGCTGACATATTATTCAATTTGTTACCTCTATTACACAAACAGTTTGCCACAGACCACGCATTTTTCTATGCCGGTATGAAGATTGTAGTCCCTTCTACTGAAAATGTTCTAAATCTCCTCAACTCTCTGGGCACGTTTGAAAACCAAATAACAAGTTCTGGCAACCCCCTCTTCCAGCATCCCTACAAAAGAGTTACATCCGTACTGGCCGCAGGTAAGCTGAACAGTGACAGGGCTGAGATCCCTGCTCCTAGAAATTATCACTGGCTCACTCCAGGATTATACATAACAAGAGGTCCCGCGTCGGGGCAATCGGCGATTGGGTGTCTCGGACTGTGCCTGTCAGACAACCTTGGGGTCCTTTTGATTGCCCTTCCGGAGATAGCGCTTCAAGACCGGCACTCGGGCCTCACTTGAGTGTCTGACTGTATCCTCTAATAGCGCGCGATGGTAACCTAGTCCTGGTAGCTGTCGCTTCTGTTCTCGGTGATGGTGTTGCATTGATGCTTACTCGTAGAAAAAGCCCCGATTCGTGCTGTGGTTAGTATCGGCACTTGTTTAGCTCCCGCTGGCCAAGACGGAATATGCCCGGTCGATCATCTGTCATGATACTACTACCTTGTATTTGCCCACATGCTTACTGCAGGACTCGTCAGTGGCCGCCTTATTTGGATCAGACCACGCGCTGAGGGAAATCTTTGGACCTGAATCACAATATTATAATAGCCTTGTTAAGATATTTTGCTAAGCTTATGATAATTTAATCAAGTCTTTCTATCCTTTACAATTGAGCTACTAAGTTTTCTTGCCTCCCCAGCACACGTGGACCAACAGCCCGTTAGTCAAACAAATACCGTGGCTATGCAGTTGGTTGATCATCATAAAAGATGCACAAAAGTCCCCTTATGTGTGCTACCTTGTTTCACTTTTCTTCAACCAATCAAAACTCACTCAAGTAGAGGATGTCCTGCTTGTATCACAGTCATCAGATGTTGTTGGCTGCAGGATATCACATGTAACAAGATGCCGACTTCCGTGTGCGACCAACAGCCTTAGTCAGATTAGGTAACAGCAACAAAGGGGAATGTCAGATCCAATTTGCTTTGGGCACGCTTTGCCCTCGATAATTCGAGTCAGGTCAATATGGTATCGAAAGCTGTATCTAGAGGTATTCTGGTTATTGGCATTTGCTCCTTGCTCTGGTGGGCGCTTCGACCCCTTCGCGGTTCTCATGTAGTATTTACCGAGTCGCTACAATCGACAGACCTTCTGAGCCCGACTTCCAATCGTGGCCAGAAGACTTCAGAGCTCTATACCTCCAGAGCTGCCCATGATCTCTGTTCCGCCCATGGCTACTCCGTCTTTGTGCCCAAGAGTCCCTCGAGCGAGCGCAAAGTCTACGATATGCTCATGATAAACGACGAGCTAGACTTTCTTGAGATACGCCTCCATACACTATACGATTACGTCGACTACTTCATCATCGTCGAGTCAGCCAAGACATTCCAAGCCAATTCGAAACCCCTTATCCTCAAAGAGAACTGGGACAGATTCCGTCGGTACCAAGACAAGATAATTTATCACGAACTAGCTTTCCCGTCAACTTTCGACCCGCATCGAGCGTGGGACTACGAAGACCTTCAACGGGATGCCCCCTTCGACCAGGTCATGCTCAATCTCGACGCACCCAGAGCACCAAACAAAGGAGACGTCCTCATCGTAGCCGACGTCGATGAGATACCCCGTCCACAAACCCTACTCGTTCTGCGGTACTGCAACTTCCCCCGCCGCCTGACACTCTCTTCCAAATTCTACTACTACTCATTCCAATTCCTCCACACTGGTCCAGAGTGGCAGCACCCCCAAGCGACCTACTATCAGGGACATCGAACTCTCAAACCCACCAATCTTCGTAATGGGGACGGTGGCTTCCGTCCGTTTCGCTTCCTTGAGAGGGGCGTGTTAAGCAACGCGGGATGGCATTGCAGCAGCTGTTTCCCGACGATAGACCAGTTTCTCAACAAGATGGCTAGCTTTTCTCATCGGTGGATGAATCGTCAAGAGTATAGAGACAAAAGCAAGATCGCTGCGGCTGTGAGAGAAGGAAAAGATCTCTGGGGGAGGGAACATGATCAGTTTGTTAGGATTGAGAATAACAAGGACATGCCGCCACTGGTGCTCAAGGAGCCAGGGAGGTTTGGTTACATGATCAGTCGGGATGGGCCGTCAGCAGGATTTGTCGATTACAATGCGAAAGAAAAGTGATAGTAGTCTGTTTGACAAACAATGGTTAGACGCAATACCCTTGTTGAAAGAAACATGTCTATGTACTGTGACTAGAAAAGGGCCCGTGTCTGATACACCAGGGAAGTGCCTCGAGCGTCCAAAACCTCCAAGGCTTCAACACCTAATTCCAGCTTTCCTCGCAACTCAACTTGATCCTCTCAGTCACCTCGAGTCTGAAGTTACAGCCGATCGTTGATTTCGTCAATCTTCTTCTGGTAATCAGGAATCTGACAAAGCACTCCCCGGCCTACCCGTAAAAGCTCCAGGTTGAAGTTGTCAGCGAGCCACTTACAGTTGCGGCGTTCCTTCGCCTCTTCCTAATATGCGATGTCCATACGTTCCTTGAGGTTTTTGATAGCCAATAAGTCGCTTGGTTTGAATTGCTTGATCTCATTCATGATCAAGTCTTTTTTGAACCTAGCCTCAGCGAAACCGACGATAAAGGGCTTCTTTGAGCCGCCGACTGAGGCGTTGTTGTCGTCCGCCACTATAACATCGTCGCAGCACTTTTGGACAAGAACGCCCAAGTCGTTGATCAAAAAGATGGAATTGACGGCGCGTTGTGCTAGCGCCGTTAGTCCAATGTTAGGTCTATTAACCCAGTCTTTGAATTGAGGGCCAGGAATGTACTCCAAAAGAAGACCATGAACACAAAGGAACTGTTCCGATTCTGCGGTCCCGTCGCTACTCCCTGGACCGACGAAAGAAACCGGAATTCGCACATGCGCGTAGAGGCGCGGTATCTGGTTGCCTTGTATTGATTCCAGCTGTTTGTATGTCTGTAATTCGGTCTTGAAGCGCTGGTCATTCTCATACCAGACAGCGGCTTCATATCTTTCCACGCCATCAGATTGGTCGGAATAGAAATCGATTGCGCGGGGTTTGTGTTTGTCGGGTGCCGTTTCATAGATTTGTCTCAAGGCTAGGGAAAAGACGTGCATTTTACCACTACGCACGAATGACGCATAGGCGTTTTCTGCTGCTAGCGAAGGAGCTGTGGCTTTTTTATCTTGAGTCTCTTGACGAATGCTTCCAGCCCAACGGCGGTCGTAAAGCTTAAGCACTGCTTCTTGAATGCTTCCCGGATTGTCCTTCAACCTGACGTGCATCACTTGCGATGTGGCGGCAGGAAAGGTAGATAGAACATCAATTTTGACGCTTCGTCTTTGAGTTGCAAAGTAGTCGCCAAACTTTTCTATAAAATATAGCTTTGGTGCAGCGAGACGACGATATGGGAAGGGTGCTAGTCCTGGTTCATCGTATCTGTTCCTGGTCAGCAGGAAGCTCTCGGGTGGTTCGATAACTTACGTATTCGTAGACGGACTCATGTTGGAAATGCTTGAAGCAAGTGTCGTCTGTTTTTAAGCGAGTAGCGTATCTCTATGAATGACCAAGAAGTATCGCGGTGCTGATGATTATGGTGATGAAGAAGAGTCAAGTTTGCGAAAAGAGGAATCAAAACAAGGCGATAAGAAAGAGAGGCAGGCGTTCTGCTTTGGCGAGAAGGAGCTATAGTCACGATGTGGATCTTGTAGCCAGAACCTCCTCAACTGCTCGGCTATCTTTATTTCAGGGCTGGAAATAGGGACCCAGCTGATCACCAGAAGGAAGGCAATGTTTTGACGCAGATTATAAGTCCCAGAGAGCAAAAGGTCTCATGAGTTCAGGTGCTAGGATAGGTAATCTAGGTCTCGACAGATCTAAAGACATTTATGCCAAGCGATCTAGTTTGAAATTCTCCAGTATGGGATCCGTCTCCCCAGTGAGAATCTGCCTGCTCAACAACTTCCCCACGAGAGCGCCATTCGTCACCCCAGAATGCATCACAGCCACACTAAGCCCATCCAGCACCGTCTCTCCGAGAATCGGTAGTCCATCTTCTGGCAGTACTCGATGGCCAATAGTGTAGTGGCTGAACTCAAGCTCGTCTCCACCGACAACTGACTTTTGAAGCTTGCTGAAGAGTTCACGTGCTGTCTTTTCTGGATCCTCGCCCAGGTCGCCTCCAGCGTAGCTTGAACCAAAAAGCAGAGCTCCTTCAAGGGTTTGACGTATGTGTAGTTCTGGAGCGTTAATTACACCGTTGATAATTTTCTTGGGAGTCGGTTTTGTGTTGACGAGGAGACCAGCTGTGCTTTTGAGAGGGAGGGAAATGTTTTGTGATGCGAGGAGGGAGATGCTTCCTAGACCAGCGGCTACGACGACATGGTCTGCGGGGATGGTTTGGCCAGAGGAGAGAATAACACCGCTGATATGGCCATCGATCTTGGTGAAGCCTGTGACCTTAGTCTCGAGGACCTTGGCACCATTTTCTTTTGCGAGGTTGATCAGGAGCTCCGCTGCCTTTTGAGCTTCGAGAGCTCCCTCCTGATCGTAGCCAAGGCCCCATTCGGGAAGCTTCGTCTCTTCAATATGAGGTTCTCGCTTCGTTATCTCCGACTTTTCAACTCGAATAACGTCATATCCCCAATCAGTAAGGTTCTTCTGCTCCTCTTCGAGTTCTTCTGGAGATTTATCCCAACTCGTGGTGCCTCCCCAGTGAATAGGTAAGTTCTCAACAGCTTTCTCAATCTCTCTCCAGTGCTCAAGAGACCTAAGTCGAAAGTCGTAGTAGAACTTCTTATCCGACGAAGCAGCGTTAAGCCAAGCGAATGAATTGGGAGTAGCTAATCCTCCGATATCTTCCGCGATGATGGTCAAGTTTGTCTCGGAGGAGAGATGCCAAGCGATAGAGGCACCGACGATACCTCCGCCGACGACAACAACATTTGAATTTGCGACGCTCATGCTGGACACTTGAGGCTTTTTATCCTCACTTTTGGGGTCATAACGACCACCGGACATGTTGAATTTATATATCTCGATATCTCAACGTCGCATCAACCCCGCCTTTGCCGGATGTTGTTCTTGAGCCCGAGTAAAAATATGATGTGCTTCGGCTGTAGGACGATAATGTTGCATAAATTATGGAAACAACTCGGTTATGTAAAGCAACCTTCTTGAAAGGGAAGTGATTGCTATTGAGTCGTCAAAACCTCTGATGGCGTGCGTTGCTTCGTAATAGATCTGGAGGTCCATCCGGGCTGTTCTGATTGGTTGATCATGTCGCTGTCGAATCCTCCATGATAGGTAACCCGACGATGCACTTTAAGCAACCCTCAATGCCATCCACCAATTATTAAAGGCAATGAACCGCCGTATCTGCAAGTTTTCTTTTTCCAAGGCACTGGTATCATTTCACATGCCCCGTGACTTGTTTCTGGCCCTTTAATCAAGGAAAACCACGTATTCATGCTGCATGTCTTTGGTTGGGGTTACACAGTTGTGATAAATTTACCAATCATGTCTTGTTCATTTCCAGCTAGAAATTGCCAAGACAGCCATCTCAAATGCCCGGTAGCAAAAGGACAATGGGACTGGGATGATTTTTTCTATATATTCCTGACGACCCATGTTTGGCTTTTATTGTTGTTTAGATCTTGAGTAAATAATCATGGCTTCACTTTTACCTCAGGCCGGCCTTACATGGCTTCCATATATCATTGCTGCTCTCTTTACTTGGTTTCTTCTATCCTCGGCATTGTCTTGGTATCGTCTTCGACATATACCGGGTCCTTTCTTCGGAAAATTCTCGTATCTATGGGTAGCTTACATTACCATCACCGGAACACAGCATAATCACTTGGTCAACCTCAAGCAAAGCTATGGACCCATTGTCAGAGTTGGGCCAAACGAAGTCCTGGTCGATGACCCAGACTTGATTCGAAAAGTCTCAAGTACTAAGAATGCATACACCAAAGGAAATTGGTATCACGGCGGAAGGTTCAATCCTTATCACGACCCCATGTTCCAGATAACAGACCCAGTTCAACACGATCGGGTCAAGTCCAGGTTATCTCCAGCGTACAGTGGGCGCGACGCTCCCAATCTCGAAGCCGTAGTCGACAGACAGGTCGGCAATTTAATTCAGCTAATCAAGGAGAAGTACATCTCTACACAGGGAGATTACCGCCCAATGGAGGGAACTAGAGTATCACGCCTTTTTGCACTCGATGTTATATCGAATCTGTCTCTTGGTCAAGAATTCGGCTATCTCAAAGCCGACTCTGACTTTCACGGGATTGTCAAGGCGCTCAATGAACATCTGTTAGTCATGACGCTTGCGACAGATATTCCATGGCTGAGGAATCTGCTCTTTTCGCCCATGTTTCTGAAGCTGTTTGGACCGACTGAGAATGATACCAAGGGAATTGGCCCACTGATGAAAGTCGCGAATACAATTGTTCGTGAGCGCTATGCTCCAGACGCCGATGAGCATCATGATATGCTGGTGAGCTATTTCTTTGGTGTCGAGAATCATACGCTAATTTGGCAAAAGGGCTCGTTTAAGAGACATGGATTAAGACTAGAGGAGTGCCAGGCTGAATCTCTATTCATGTTCCTGGCCGGATCAGAAACCACTGCCACCGTGATACGGGTTATTATTCTCTACATCGTTGCTTCGCCTCACATATATCAGCGCCTTAGACAAGAGATCACGGATGCTATATCTGCAGGTAGAGCTTCGAACCCAATCACAGACGTTGAATCTCGTCGATTACCTTACCTCCAGGTTTGTTCCCCCCCCCCTCAACTCCCTATAAGCATGCTAACATTGGCGCAAAGGCAGTAATCTACGAAGGCATCCGAATTCGCCCAGCTACAACAGGAATGTTCTTCAAAGACGTCCCAGCCGGCGGGGAAACCATGCATGGAAAGCATATCCCTCCTGGTACATCAATCGGCATCAACGCTTCTGCTTTGTTACGCTCCGAAGCACTGTTCGGGCCGGATCCACAGGTCTTTCGACCAGAGAGATATCTCGAAGTCGATAAAGAGGCTAGTGTTCAGATGAAGCGTGATGTCGAGATTGTGTTTGGTTATGGGCGGTGGATGTGCGCTGGGAAGCCTATCGCATTTATGGAACTGAACAAGGTTATTTTTGAGGTATGTACTACAGTCATTGTCTTGAGTATAACTTGCTAACGGTATTGTAAGCTTCTTCGGGCCTTTGATTTCCAGGTCGCTGAACCTGAAGTGGCGATGAAGTCGGAGAGTTATATAGTGTTCCACGACCAGAGGTTGATGCTTAGGGTCACTGAAGCAAATCAGAAATAGCCAAGGCTACTGATAGAGACTGCTTAATTCAGGGCATTTTATAACAGTTGAAATACACCAATAAGTACCAATGGATGATTCTCAAGCACGTCTTTGGACTCCTGTATTCTTTTCCTGCATGTGCTTTCCTGTGATAAGAGAGGATGGGGATAAATTAGTCAGGCATTTTGGTACAAAGCCTAAGTTGTGAGCCAAACTTGTTATTTGTAGCCGAGACTTTTGGCTGAGAGCTTAAATCGCAGACAGGACTTAAGAGAGGTTATATCACTAAAGAAGAGCCTCAATATGACCAGTAATCATGGGATTAGCACGTTCTTTTCCACATATGCGCCGTGAATTTGAGTCACGAGTTACAGTAATCATGAAAGGGGGGTAGAGAAGCATTTGGGTCGAGCAAGAAACTGCTGTGTCACGTGAAGTTCAAAGCTCTAGTTTTCAAACTCGGGTGAAGATCAATACTGGGCGGAACCATGTTCTCAGTTTAATACAGAAAAAGTCTCATTTCCAGGCATCTAATCCGTGTACTCATTGACAAGTATTTCCAGTTTTCTGGGGTCTGCTCCCACGACCTCATCAGCCTTCTCACCATCCTTGAACAGCATAAAGGTAGGCATCGCTCGGATGCCGTACTCGTGAGACACATCCTCAGCCTCGTCGACGTTGACCTTGATAAAGTAGATCGACTCAGCTGCTTCTGACAGCCTACAGGTAAAAGATAAGCTGGGCTGCAGTGTGTACGTTGATGGCCGTGACTTACTTTTCAACGACTGGGCTGATGAATCGACATGGTCCGCACCATGGGGCCCAGAAGTCTACTAGGACGACTTTGTTCTTTTCAAGGGTATCCCTGAACTCGGAGAGGCTGTGCACTGTTTAGTTCGACTGTGGAAGATAAAGAGGTTGAGACGCCTACTTCTTGACTTCGTGGACTGTCATTTCGAGATGGTTTTCGATGTTGTTTGCTGAATACGATAGTTTTGGGGGTTGAGGATTCCAGACTTTATATACTGTGCCATGTTCCCCTCACGTCAGGACACGTCATAGTCCGATTGGCCCATCGGGGCTTGCATCGCCGTGCATATTCCGTGTCTCCGTTGCCTTGGCCTCAGAGACATTTGTCAGATCTAGACGAATCATTTTCCTATTCTGATTATTGTGGCGTCCGTACGTGGTCAGATTTGCTGGTCAACCTCAGCGAGTTCCCCGCAATTTTGTGAAGTTGAATTGCTAGGGAGACCAATTAACACGCCTCTCTCATGGATTGTTGAGGCATTTAACTATGACGTCTTAATTAGGAGCTATTTGCAGCTGATCTGATCGGCCTGGGCTGAGTTTATCTACAGACCGTTAGCGTGGTCCCTAGGGCGGGGAGTTCCGAGTTGGTGATCAGTCGGCTCTTTAGTGAGAAATTGTGCTAAGCTAGGCTATAAGAGTGAGGCGCATTACCAATAGGTCTTATAATTCACAGGCTACCTCGAATACATTCTTATGTTGGGCTCAGGCTGTTTGATAAAGCCCTGGGGTTATAGGCTGTGTTTATGTGTAGAATATATCAAGTCTATCATGCTAAGCTCCTATTTCACCACTGCACATGCCGTGTCTTCAATGCAAAACATTATCTCAGGAGGCTAATAAATTACAAGGCAAACACTACCCCTCGTGGTATGCATGTCTCGTTCGTTGTCACATTACTCGACGAGCCTCATCAGTCAATTGTAGGATAATCGTCTAGTACCTGGCTAAGATCAGTAAGGTGGCTTACAAGCTACTATTGTCTAGCTGACTGACTAATAATCAATTACTAATCAAACCGAATCCATATGTCGGGGTGTTTACTGATCACTTCTACAGCTCTACATGCTCAAAACTTGAGGATATCATCGTTATTTCAGTTCACTAAATAGATTTACCAAAATATCTAGCTTACCAGAATATCCTATGCCATGATGTCCGATATTTATCGGACGGCTTCTTGGAAGCAAATACAATTTCGTACATAAAGTCATAAATCTTAAGTATAAACACCAGAACCCGCTTCAAGTCGGCCGAGCTTAAGCCGATAGTTCTCCATAGGCGCAGTCAACCCGCTAGGACTGATTTAACGAGATAACCCAAATTCTGCCAGCTCCTGCAGTCTATCAGCAATCTAGCCTGAACACAACACAGAGGAATTTGCGCAGTTTATAAACTACCCTTAGAACACTTCATTGTGGATCTTATATATTATTACCTCTTAAACTCTTTGCCGCTTGAAAGACCCGTCCTTGACATTCTGGTATTGAAGCCCTATTGCTTCCTCCTCCGAAGTTCTACCCCAGTCAACGTTGTTCGCAGCTGTATGTCCTAGCAGCAACTTTGCATAAGCCGCCGCTGTTGCGGCTGCATAATGTTGCCACCTCTTGTTTTTGTAAGAGTCGGCATAATCGCAAATACCACGAATAACAAGACAGGGAAACGTATTCATAACTCCAGCTGCCTCCATTTCGAAACACAAGATGCCATATTCCTGTGCCCAGCGATCTCGTACACTTGCGTCTTTGAGAACCCTGTTCCCCGACGCTATGAGGCCATAGTGAATCTCGGGATGGCTTGTCGATCTATGTGGTCTTGTATATAGGTGGCTATCTCTATTGGGACAGTCCTCGTGTCTCTGGCAGGCAACACAGACAGCTTTCATAAGCCAGTCCTGGTCCTGCCCAGGATGCTGGTATTGTGACGCTAATGGTTCCGGAACCCGCCTGGTGACTTCCTCAAGGGACGATTGAAGTGCGTTGGATGGAAGATCAGGATTCGATCGAAGAGAGCTAATAGCAGTCATCAGACAGCGTGGAGGAGGATGAAGACTCCCTGTAAGATCAAATGTATTCCCTTCAATTTCCTTGCCACGGTCATACTGAACCACACCAGGATACTTAGTTGTTGGTAAGCTCACAACCACGTCACCCAGTCTTATATCGCTCTTATGCGTAGGAGCACCCCCTCCAATACCAACAAGAAGACAGAATTCAATGTTGGGGAAAGTTCGCTTCATATTGGACGCTGAGTCAGCGGCCGCATTTGTTCCGTACTCGCCTGATGGAAGACAAGCTGCCACCACCATATGTTCGCTCATTATCCCGAGTGCATATGTGTTACTGTCTCCCCGTATGTACTTAGGACTCTGGTGTTTGGCATCGAATAAAGCTCGTACTGCTAGAAGTTCTAGAGGGAGTGCACAAAGAATACCGACCGTGTAGGATGAGTTGGGGTAAGCCTGTGCATCTGGTAAGGGTGGAAGATCGGACACGAAGCTTTCAGCCTCAGTTCCACTGGGCGAGCGACTAAACCGTCGTTTGTTCGGTGGAAAGCCTCGTTGAGCTCTTCTATCACGAAACTCGTCACCTGTGGATTGAGGCTGTAAAGGTAGCCCATATGATTCTTGGCGAGGTGCGGCTGTGGCTATAGAAACAGAATCATTGGACTGTGAAGCATCAGCGCTGTTTTGTTGGTCCCATACATGAGCTGATTGCCCCCAACTCCCAAAATCAAAGTCCTGTGCAAATCGATCAAGATCTTCGATACGAATATCGCTGTAAGCCTGGCTGAGTTCCGTCTCCAGTGGTAGAACCACTTGGCTATAGATCCTAGCTCTCAATGCCGGATCGTCAAGTTTATTTCCTTCTTCGTCTTGCCACACTTTTGGATCTAAGCAGTTCTCCACTGCCTGGTAGAACTGAGAGTTCTCTGGAATTTCTTTCTGGCAAGCTTGAAATACACCGTTCACGTCCACATATCTTGTGAAGGCAGTCGATTGCGAGCCAGATTCTAGAGTAACGTTGAATTTTTGGGCCAAGATGTCAAAGGGAGCCACGAAGTATACCTCCAACAGCATCGTGGCCAGAATGACGAGGGTGGGACAGTCATGACTTAGCACGTCATCTGGATCGATATCGTCTGGATCTATATCATCCGGGGCCAAGTCATCCAGGTTGAGGGCTGTTTCTTGGTTTGAATCACAATCATTGACGCACTGGTTGTCAAGAGGTGAAAGCGGCCTGTGTAGGAACGGCTTCAGCGGTATTGCCGATGAAGATGTACGGAAGAACCAGACATCGGACGAGTTCCAGGCAGATTGTAGCCACGGTGTATTGTGAAGATGGAAGACAGCAGAACTTAGGATAACAGCCAAAATTCGTTTTGTTTTCTCGGTAAAAGAGTCAGATTTGTTTCGTAAGAACTCGTCTAGCGATATAGCATTTTGCGATTTATAGATAGAGCTGCCACTCCTCTCCGATTGCAGTTTAAAGAGTTGGTTTCGGGTAACTTTGAACACGAGACGGTATAACGCCCTGGACTTGATCTTCGCAATTTGCTCGCAGAGATTCTTTACTTTCATAGTCTTGACTGCAGGTGCGCATTTGACCTCGGGGGATGGGTTGTGTCTTTCGTCGATCACCACTTTGACTTGCCTATCCTTAGTTGTATGAACAATGACTTCTTGCCAGTCCTGCTGTGAGGAGAGAAACATGTTGAAGTCTACTTCATCCATTTCAGCATCTAAATCGAGCTTGGGCTTTCGATAAGTGCCTAGGCAAAGCCGGGCGCCTAAATCGTGTGCTGGTGTGCATGGGCAATTCATGCATGCCACCATAGCCTTGAATATTGATTGAGCAGCACCCCAGACGGCATAGGTCGGTTCTCCGATATTCAACTGGGGAGCAAGATCCTCTGCAGCCCATTGAGATGAGTCCTCAGGATATCTGACCCTGAGCTCCTCTTCGCATTGGTCCAAGGATTTTGCAATCATGGTACGTTCCCCAGGTGTCGTTCCAAGGTTTAGGTGGGTTCGAATAATTTCGATCTTCGAAGCGTTATCTTTGATGCGCCGAATCTCGTCATGGATCCTGGCCAAGTCCCGGAGCCAGACATCAATAGAGGCATTACAGGGCCTGTCTAGGCTGACCGTAGATATTCCCTTCAAGGGAAGTAGCAATGTATGAAGGCTGTCGTTCGACAGTGACAAAGCGCTTTCGCCGACAGAGATTATGCGACTCTCTATTATGGTACAGTACACGATGAGCTTGGCGTAGAAAGCTTTGAGATCTTCGTCCTGTTCATCCAGCCGCAGAGCCTTGGCGATCTGCTGGATCGCCTTATAGGTTAATCGTATCGACTTCACGGTGGCTCTGCCAGTAGCCGAAGTTGAACTCGATCTCATTTTAATAGCGGTTCGAGCGACTCGCTCGAGCCAAGAGAATAAGCACGGGCTCAATGAGTCTTTTTTATTGAAGCTGACATGCTGGGTTTTCTTAAACGAGGCTGTGGCTAATCTTGTTCCATGCACATCGCCTCTCAACCCCTCAGTAATCCTTGTTAGTTGCCTGATTAATGAGGCTCTCATGCATTTTGGCCCTGCTGTCGCGACATTTTTGCTGTTCTCAACCGTGAGGCTATAGATTTCTCCCAAGAAAATGGTCGTACGATGTCAGCACCAGTCGCTAGCGAAGAGCTAGAAGCTTTTTCACAAGCTACGATAGCAGACTGCGCCAAGTCGTGTCTTGAATCTTTCCAGCAATGCCTCAACGATGCCAGCAAGGCTGACAAGGTCATCTCGTCTCTTGTCTCAAAACTCTCACTGGTTCGAATCGAAGATCAGCTTGCAAGATTTTCTCTTTGGGCAGCCAATCTCCGTGTCTTTAGTACCAGCCGATATTCCTTGGACAGTCGATTACGAGAAGCTTCTGATGTTAAGGATGCTATCATCGGCCTCTTGCAGGCACTCGACTACCGTGCAAAAACCTGTGGGTAACAATTCTGAGATTCTTGAGTTGCCGAGTTCCACCCATAACTCGGTTTATAGGCGCTCGCTTCCTTGTCTCTATCTCTACACAGTCAACTGGTAAGCCAGTGGAGGATTCTCTAGAAGGTTTCGACAATACACTTGACGAACTACGGAACGAGATCACTTTGCTTCACAAGACTTCCAATACTATTCGCCGGGCAAGCAAGGAAATTCAAAACATCAAAGCTGCCGAAGTTTTTAAAATCAGAGATGATGAGGGCAACGATGCTGAGCCATTCTTGCGGCAGCTATTTGTTAACTACATACGCGATAGATTTCCTGGAACGAACGAAGAAATCCGTAAACGGCTTGCAGACACGATGCTTCTTCGCCGCAAGAGGATTCTTTACCGCAAAGAACGTTACGGAAAGTCTTCAATTCGGCTTCCAGAAGCCGTGGCCAAGCCCGTCATATCACACCCAAGGCCAGAGCCAAGAGAAGAAATAACCCAGGGATCTGTCAAGCGACGAGCTGTGGAAGCACCCAGCCAGAGCCACATACAATCCGTGACCAAAACTGCAACAACTCTCTCGCCTGAGAAGTTCAAAAAGGCTGCTGCACCTTCTGTCATTTCAGTGTCTAGGACAGTTGCGCTGAGTAGCACAGATAAGCTCTGCTTTCCTCCTCCACCTACGGCTGGCCTGATGCGGAAGTACAATAAAGCGAAAAAAGAGATTGAAAAACAGGAAGATGACCCAAACTACTCAAACTTTGAGGATGAAGAGAGGCGACAAAGAGCAAAACAAGCCGCGTTCAAACGAGAAAGGGACTTGACTGAGGCTTGGAAAAGTTGCATCGAGGCAGTGGCGGAAGTTACCTGCCCGTATTGCTTCCACATACTGCCTATTCGCGACGTGATTGATGAGAATAAGTGGAAGTGAGTTTTAGTTTTTTTTATCTTCATGCTTCTCACAGCCCTCGCTTGACTGATAAAAGGTGTGCTGACTACATATAGGCTTCATGTTAAGAACGACCTTGATCCCTACATCTGCCTCTTTGAGAAATGTGACTCTCCAGATCATCTATACTCCCACAGCAGCGCATGGGTGAAGCATATGAAAGAGCATACTCTACGATGGCGCTGCAAAGCGAAAGCCCATGGAGAGTTCCTGACCGATAATAAGACTGATTATGTTGAGCACATGAGGACTAGCCATCCTGGCAAATTCACTCAAGCCCAACTTGGCGTCTTGGCTGATCGCAACGCTCATACAAGCGGTGCATTGTTCACAACTTGCCCCCTTTGCGGCATTGAGAAGACGGACACACCAATGGAACATCATGTCGTGGGCCATATGCGACTCTTGGCTCTCAAATCACTACCGGCTGCTCATGAAGAAATGAACGAACTTGTAGAATCTGAGGGCCAGCACGACAGCCTAGCCACATCCCAACCGCACACCAATAGCACGATTAAACATGGACTAGAGGCCTACTATGACGAGGACGAGGCAGGCAATCTTGTTGAGGACATCGAATCCAATTCTTACTCAAGTGGTTCAGATGCAGAAGATGGTTCACTCTCTGGACAACAAGCACCGAGTCCTGAATTCGAAGAAATACAACGGGAGTTTATGCCCGACATGCAAGACTCCGGTCAAGATCAACAGAATGATCCCATCCTCCAATCTTTTTTGCAACGTGCTTTACGCGACAAAGGATCGTCAAGCAATTCAATTCCACCCCCTGGGGCTGTCAACGGTGATAAAAAGAAAAAGATATTTCGCATGGATCCGGATTGTGCTATTTGTGGTCTCCCAGGCTCTGCGACTTGCATCTGTGAGGCAAAAGCCCTAGACATAGCTTTGACACAAGCGGAAAGCAGAATGATGGGTCCATTGGCTCAGGCGGTTCGACGTTGGGTGCAGGACAATGCGCAAGGGTATATGGATCGCAATCCTACGAAACGACAGGCGACACTGAACGAAGTTGACAATCCACATCAGAAACCGGATCAGCAAAAGGCTACGGAAGACACTGATAAAGCCGAGAAGCTCGAGTATGAGGGTTCGAACGAAGTAGAGCAATCAGCTGACGTCGACCTCCCAGAGGTATTAGACTACTATTTTGGTCTTGTTGAACTGACGCTTCCTGGTGAGGATGAACCTGCAGTGAGAGATCCGCCACTAGGAACAGTTGATAGTTACGAGGAGAAGGAGAGTAACCCCTTTAAAAAGTCGTCTTATAGTAAAGGTCAGAATAATAGCTTAAATTATTCTCCTGATAGGTTGATCTAGAGTTAAATAAATTATATTAGTAATGCTGCTTTTTATGTATAAGGAAAATGAAAGTGCTTAAACGAGGTATATTACCCGTTAGCTTGAGCCAGAGGGGGCCAACTAAGCAAGCTTAGTTGGGCATAAAAAGGTGGGACAGTACAAAAGTGTAGGATAACCCCGCTCTGCTGGCTGTCACGAAATTCATTGATTTTGTATATGATTTTAGTATAAATCTAGAGGCTAATTAGAGAAAAGAAGAGAATTTTTATCTAAGTGCATTATGCTATCAGATCCTAACCTTAAAGCTACCTGGGTAGTAGTTCTTTTACGGTAACGACTCCAAAAGGGCTTATCTTGTAATGCTTCCAACAGCTTAAGGAAGGCTCTTACTCTACGCGATGCTGAATGTTAATATCCCGGCTCTAAGAAGTTATCTATTACGTGTATTATTAAGCGGCTTGAAGAGGCCATGACTCTTAATTTTAAGCAGGTTCCTGAGCTAAAAAAGGGCCAGCTACGACTCCTGTCAGACGACGAGGAAGAGGCTATCGTGAGCTTTAATATTTAGATGTAGAAGTCCAGTCTTCCGGCCTCTAAGCATGAGACTGAAGATGTAGCAAATACAATACGAAGCTACCGTTTGATCCTAATACTGTACCGGTTAGAAGGATGCGGTATAGGCAATTCTGTAATAATCATCCTGAGCTTAATATCTCGATTTTAAAGGCAAAAGAAGCCACTCACTTTAAGTATAAAGAAGCTAGAACAGAGGAGATAAAGCAGTGGCTTAAATGGCTTACCAAGGTTATTACGAGATACGGAACCAGCACCTCAGAAGGTTGTTTCCCTCTCACAAGATACATGCTCAGAGGATAGTTCTTTGTTGTGATTAGGTTGAGAGTCTAAAAGAGGCTTCAAGCATCTCGATCAAGTGTTACGAAAGCGGGATTTCCGGGCCCTCGGTGATACCGAGAAGGAAGTAGATATGCTTTAAAATAGCCAAAGAGATATAGTCTGTACCACCAGAATGGATATTCGGCAAGTGGGTTGTTTATCTCTTGTTATCCCTTGTCTCTTACTCGCTGGTCTCTTGATTGCAACGGCTCAGACGGCATGGATGGCGATCTAAATGCCCTTATCAGGCCGGTGAACGGCCCACTCCGACTATCTCGAAGCTAGCCCGCCACCGCAGGTCCCCGCATTATATCTCGAGTTTGCAATTAATAAATGCTCATGGTTATCATGCAGGTGTTCTGCTAATTTACTCCAGGTCTTGGCAGTCAGTCCCTAGATTAATACTTTCTGATCAACCTTGGATTGCAATCACCATCTCGACTCAGGGTTTCGCTCCTGCTGCACCCCAACTACAGGCCACCTGAATTATATTTGTGCCTAACACTGAGAAATGGAAAAGTCAGAAAAGAATAACACCCTCGCGCCTGGTCCTGCCGTGGACGTATCTGAGGCAGAATCTCAGGCCCTCAGTCGTTCGAGAGTATGGCTCCATCGGATGAAAGCATGGGGCTTGGAAACGCGAGGAATGCAGCCAGTTCCTCTTGAAGAACGGACCGACACTCGTTTCATCAACATCTTCTTCATGTGGTTCACCATGAATGTCAACATCCTTCCGTAAGTCTGATACGTGCCTGGAACAAATTTGTTGCTAATCACCACCTGTGACATCAGTATCGTGACAGGCATGCTTGGAACTCTAGGCTTCGGTCTCTCACTAAAAGACTGTTCGCTTCTCATCTTATTCTTCAGCATGCTCTGTTGCGCTTTCCCAGCATACTGCAGCACATTCGGGTCTCGGACTGGTCTGCGGCAGATGCTCATTTCGCGCTTCACTTTCGGGTAAGTATTAACGTTCTTTATCAGGCAATGATCCATTTTCTAACAGCTGCTGCTCAAAGTTACTACTTGATCGTCATCATGGTTATTCTCAATCTGTGTACAAATGCCGGTTTTGGCATCATCTGTTCTGTCACAGGCGGCTCGACTCTTGCTGCTGTTTCGAGCGGTTCCATCAACAGCACCGTGGGAATCGTCATCATCTCAATCATAGCGCTCGTCGTATCTTTCTTTGGATACAAGTTCCTGCACCAGTACGAGCGTTATTCGTGGATCTTTAATCTGATTGCTATTATTATTGCTACTGGTGTTGGGGGAAAGCACCTGAGCAACCAGGCGGAACAGCCAGCTGCATCAGCATCTACAATCGTCAGCTATGGCGGTGTCATTGCTGGCTTCATTATTCCCTTTTCTGTAAGTTCTTCTCAAATAGATGCACTTTGACTTATAACTGACTCCACATCAGGCTTTGGCTGCCGACTTTTCCGTTTACTGCCATCCAAAGGTCTCAACCGGGCGCATTTTTGCCTACACCTACGCCGGCATATTCTTTCCAGTCGTGTCTCTTATGATTCTAGGGGCTGCCATTGGCGGCGCAACACCAAATATTGCGTCTTGGAAGGACGGCTACGATCGATTCGACGTGGGCGGCGTCATGCAGGCGATGCTACTCCCGGCCGGAGGATTTGGCCGATTTGTCGCAGTATTGCTTTCTCTATCCGTCATCGGAAACCTCGCAGCATCCATTTACTGCATCTCGCTCAATTTCCAGCTACTGGCCCCGTTCATGCTAAAGGTACCTCGCAGCGTCTTCACCATCGTCTACACCGTCGTGGCCATCCCTGTATCTATACAAGCTGCCAAGTCATTTTTCAGCAGCCTGGAGAACCTTATGTATCTCATTTCGTACTGGGCTGCAGGCTATGTGGCTGTGGTTGGCACCGAGCATTTTGTCTTCCGAGGAGCTGATTGCTCAAGGTACAACCCAGATCATTGGGATCAGCCTACAAAATTGCCAACAGGACTGGCAGCAATTGGTGCTATGGGTATAGCGTTTGGCTTGACAGTCCCTTGCATGTCACAAGAATGGTATACGGGTCCTATTGCCAAGACAACTGGAGATATTGGGTTCGAGGTTGAGCTAGTACTTGCAGCCTTGCTTTATGTTCCCCTGCGATGGATTGAACTTAGGTTCCGTCCTATTTGAAAAGTAACTTTAAAGGGGAATTCCTGAAATAGATTTAAAATACTATAATTTGAATATTTACTCTTCTTACTTCGTACGTTTAATTTAGGATTAAATTCAAGATAAGCCTATATTATCTTTAGTGAGAATGGTCTTTAAACTAATTGAAAACCAATCGCATATGCTCCACGTATAAGGCCAATATAATCAGGAAATTAATTTCATATCCTACCAAGACCTCTCACTCACTGGCTCAAGTATACCTCTAGATCTTGAGTCAAGCTCGGAGAACTAAACTCGGTAGTGACATGATAGTTTCCTCTTCTTTGAGATTGAGAAGTTACCGGCTCCTTCCAGCTCTTGTATATAGTACAGATAGGGATTCCATTCTTGTTATTGCGGGGTTATCTGTTTGTTATTCTGTTCTTCTCAAACCTAGAAACCAAACCTACCCTAGTAGATAATGGAGGCAACTCGGGAATAAGTGACAGTCCATCGGCTCCGATCACGTCTCCACCACGATCCGCTGAGCCGCAACTCTTTTACGTTATAGAGACAAGGATGTTGTTAACTTGAAGGTTCAAAGAGTGGGTGCATTAGACTTTGGAGTAACGTAATAAGATAGATCTTGATAAATCGTCAAATCAATTCTTTTGTCAAGTCGGATGAGGCTTTTGATAAACGAAAATCTCGACATCGGCTTCTCTGTAAGAATTTGACCTCGGTATTAAGCAGTGGCAAATTGGTCGAGTCACTCGACTGTACCCATCGGATGATTGCAAAATCTCTTTCTTGTCAGTCAGCAGGTCTTACTTAAACAAAGGAGTTGTTCCTCTACTGCTCACTTATCGCGAATGCTATAATGTTTATGTTTTTCAGCCCTGGGATACTCCTCCAACTGTTTTCGATGTGGAGTCACATCTCTTGGAGTAGATACCCTCATTATCAATACCAACCCCTTTCCCCATGGAGATTTACGTAAATAGCCAATTCAGTATCTGGAGTAGCAGTCACCAGAACCCCCTTAGATCGTGGAGATTCAATGGCGATTAATGAAAAATTTGCATCCAGAGTCATGACCATGCCATGTGTGGGCCTAATAGCGTTGTTACTATGGGGCCTCTCATCTTTTTTATAATGGGGCCATTTAGCAAGAGCTTTTTTTCTTTCTTCTTTAATTCCTCACTCGTTTCCGTCTTTTAGGTTAATTCTTTGAATTTGGTCATTATGGCTGTTGAAAAGGTCGTGTCTGATTCCCCCGTCGTGGGAGAAAAAGGCGTAATGGCTGATGAAAACGCTCCTATGAAGGAAGCCTTCACTGCAACGGGTGAAGAGTATGAGCAGGATGATTTCATGACGAGGACGGGATTGAATGCCAAGTCTTTTACGAGAAAGCATTATGGGCTTGGGCTCGTGGAACTGGATCGCAAGATGAAGCCGAGACATCTTCAGATGGTTGCTATCGGAGGATCGATCGGTGCTGGATTCTTTGTCGGCTCTGGTTCGGCTTTGAGTAAAGGTGTAAGTGAATCTCACACTCGGGTTGAGTTTGTACTGATTATCTCAGGGCCCTGCTACGTTGTTTATCGACTTCTTCCTCGTTGGAGTCATGGTTTTCAATGTTGTCTACGCAATGGGTGAACTCGCCGTCATGTTTCCCATCTCCGGTGGTTTCTACACCTATGCAGCGCGTTTCATCGACCCATCTTTCGGCTTCGCCATGGCGTGGAACTATACTCTCCAATGGGCCGCTACGCTTCCTCTCGAACTCACAGTCTGCGCTATCACGATTCAGTACTGGTCCCCTGACATTTCTCCCGGAGTCTGGATCGCCGTGTTTCTCGCTGCTATTACCATCCTCAACATGTTCGGCACGCTAGGATACGCCGAGGAAGAATTCTGGGCGGCGTGCTTCAAGCTCACCTCCATTTCCATATTTATGATAATCGCGCTGGTGTTGGTTTGTGGTGGTGGGCCGTCGAGTGGGAGATATGATACATACCAGGGTTTCAAGCTTTGGCATGATCCTGGAGCTTTCAAGAATGGATTTAAGGGCTTTTGCTCTGTTTTTGTAACAGCGGCGTTTTCGTTTGCTGGTTCGGAACTCGTGGGTTTGGCCGCTGCCGAGTCTCGGAATCCTACTGCTTCGGTTCCTGCGGCCATCAAGCAGGTCTTTTGGAGAATTTGCTTGTTTTACATCGTCGCGCTGCTATTTGTTGGGTTGCTGATCAGCTGCAATGATGAGAATCTTCTCAGCTCGAGTTCTTACTCCAACAGCGCAGCTTCACCATTTGTCCTTGTTGGGAAATATTCTGGTCTCAAGGGTCTCGATCATTACATGAACGCCGTCATTCTCTCGTCAGTCTTATCTCTCGGTATCGCCTCCGTGTACGGCGGATCTCGCACACTTCTTGCCCTTGCGCAGCAGGGTTTTGCGCCAAAGATCTTCACTTGGGTGGATCGAGCGGGTCGACCTTTACCGTCTGTTGGATTCATTATTGCATTTGGATGCCTTGCTTTCTTGAACCTTGATGCAGCTGGTCCTGTTATCTTTGACTGGCTTTTGGCTTTGTCAGGATTGGCCATGCTTGTTTGTTGGGGATCGATTTGTCTCGCGCATATTCGATTTAGAGCGGCGTGGAAGTATAATGGACATACACTCGACGAAATCCCATTCAAGGCTATCTGTGGCGTTTGGGGATCGTGGCTGGGTTTGATTTTCGTTGTAGTCATTCTCATCGCTCAGGTAAGCCCCAGATCCTCATTTTTCACAACATCAGCTAACATTTCTCAGTTCTACGTGGCCATCGTCGCCCCAGTTGGCGAGTCCGGAATGGGTACTGTTGAAGACTTCTTCATGCAATATCTTGGATTGCCTATTGTGCTTGCTTTCTGGGCTGGAGGATATCTCTGGAAGAGGACAAGTTGGATCAGCATTGAAAAGATTGATATTGATACGGGCCGACGTGAACATGATTGGGAGGCCATTAATGCCTGGAGGGCCGAGCTTGCTACGTTTCCCTGGTGGAAGCGATTGAGGTACACTTTGTTCTAGTTTGAAGGGTCCGATTGGTATAGACATAGCTAGAGTTTAGAGTTTATGACTATGAGAATAATTTATCATAGAAATTTATGTTGACCCCATATCTGAAAGCTTGTGAATACTAGTGCAACTATCAAATACCAGGAACACCCCTCTGCCCAGGCATACACAATTTCTTATCCACTCCTCTTTTTGTCCGTTTTTCTTTGTTCGCTCTCATCATTCTGATCCGGTCCCTTTGTTGTGTGGATGATAGACAATCTTGTCTCATTACGTTCACAAACTACTGGCAAAAAGCGCCATTTGTTCATAAACACAACCAAGTGTTCAGTGTCGTGGCCAGTCACAGTTCTGAATCAATGTCTCTAAAAGAGCGATATATCTGCCTAACGCACCCACGGCTTTTCCGCACGACTTTTCCTAAACTTGAGAGGAACTCCGCTAGACCACACTGCTACGATATCTCAGTCTCACAGATATTCAAAAACAAGCCAATATGGACATCAGCATGAACAGCGCAGGCCCACAGTCATATGCTGACTTCCCGTGGGACTCGCTGGTAGATACCTTTCCCTTCATCACCAACCAAGCCTACCAAGCACTGTCCATTCAACTAGACTTCTTCCGCAACATGAGCACCATAAACCTCCCTCTCCCCGAAGATGCGAGCGTAAGAGAAAAACTGAAAATGATCCTCGATAAAGCTAAACTTATCAATGAGCTCACATCCAGTTTGACTCACAGCTCTGATCTTCTTCTCGCGTTGAAGGATATAGAATATGATGATATGGTCGGTACAAGGAGAGAAGAAGTTAACAGCATGATCGACGAGGCGGCAGAGAATATTGAAAAGGTTATTGCTATGCAGAAGGGAGAAGTTGAGAGAGGATTGGGGCAGCAAGGGCCAGAACTGGTAGTGGCGGAGACTGAAGAAGAACAAAGACGTAAAGAACGGGAAATGTTTATGCAGCAAATGGCGGAGCGAGGCTGGGGGGTCTCAGAATCTCCAGAAACACGGATACCGCCTGTGCAGCCACCAGTTCCGCAGCAAAGTCACGCACCACAACAAAGCACTATCCCACAGGGGATTCCAGGACTTCACCATGCTTCTGCGCCACCAACGGGCCATCAAGGATACAATCCAGTACCACTACACAGCCCAGTTGAGGCACACACTCAGACGCCAGGGCATGATCAGCTTCCTCCAGGTCATGGTCAACTTCCGGGTCATGGTCAACTTCCAGGGCATAGTCAAGCTCCAGCACATGGCCAGGTCCCAGTATACCCCCTCCCCCAAACAGTCCCCATGCGGAGACAAGATAGCGTATTTACCGAAACAAGCGCCACAAGCTCCGAGGACTCTGAGATTCTCAGAATTAGGGATAAGGAGCTGAAGAAGAAAAGGCAGAAAGCTAGAGCTTCCAAGAGAAAAGCAAGGATGAGGAGAGAGCGGGAGAGGGGCGACTTTTGTAAGCGCTGTGGACGTTGTTGATACGATATACATGTAAACATAGAATATAATGCATATTTCAGTCATACATGGGGTAGTAAATATCGTGCTTGTCAACCTCTCAACAGTATGTGATCCCCATCATTCTTCAAAGCTGGCAAAGCAAAACTCATGTCCAAGTCGTCAAGGTCTGGTCTGAAGTGAACCTAGGACCTCTTTTTTAACAGATAAAAAACTCAGGTAAGTTGAGTATATCTTTGCAAGTGTTTGCACAGTTTATTTCGGCACCCTGAGTTAAAGTTAGAAGTTCTTGTACAAATAACCCGACAATTCTATTGTAACTACCTGCTATCCAACAGCCCGCTCCATCACTCCTTATACATAAGTATCTCCCAGCATAATAATTGCCGAAAGCGCGAAGGTTCTGTCCGCCAGGTGCAGCACTTCTCGCTCACATTTGAGTCGCCAAACTTTAGCGATATCTTCTCCAGGCTTCAGATTGATCTTGACTTCATCAAGCATCGCCATCATTTTGTCTGGGAATACATGGCCCGAGCATTCAAGCCACTGTCTCGCCATGAGCCCAACCTTTCTGGAATCTCCCCTTTCAGTTTCGACCATCTTTGGGAAGAGCTTCTTTTGCAAGAGTGTGTCTGTGTAGATCATTGATTCCCAGCAAATGACATGGTATAGCTCTGCAGGTCGGCCAGCTCCTTCGCCCGTAGCAATTTGTGGCCAGTTGACTTTTATCCAGTACGGCTCATTCATCGCAACAACTAGGTTTCTGCGGTATAGGCATAAGCTGTAGGCCGAGCAACTTCTCTCACCTTGAGAACTAGCTATCACTAGCTGAATCAACTTTTTCCGGTCTCTTTCGTGGGTCCTTTCCAGCCTGTTCATGAGGGCTGTTCCAATTTCTCGGAGTGTGATTATAGCTGGCGGGGCTACTGCTGGCTCTTGTGACGGGCCGGGAGTGTCGTTTTCGTGTTCGGGTCTATCCCGCTGAGGAGACCTTTGCAGTGAAGGAGTTGAGAAACTTGGTGGAGTTGTATACCGTGGTGGAGTTGAAGGCTGCCGCTCAGGAGTTGGAGGCTGTTGCATGTCTTCAAGCCATGATGGAGGTGAAAGGGGTGAACTGCTGCGTTGAAGTGATGGTGCATCAGGATGGCTCGCGTTCACAGTCGAGGGTGTCTCAGCAGGAGTCGGAAGAGAGTCATGATCAGCCTGAACACGCTTAACCGACGGAGTATCCTCAAGTGGTTCTGTTTCTTCCGTCACAGTGGCACGTCTGCGTCTCTGGCCACTAGCGCGTTTACGTTTTAGAGGGCCACGTTTTGGCCTCTGGCCCTGAGCCGAATCTGGGGTCTGGGTAAAGTCGGCATAGATGGAGGTTTGAGGACCTGAAGGCCCTGAAGGCCCTGAAGGCGTAGGGACGGTGATGAAGGGGTATGGTCCTAAAGGTCCCGGGGGTGGAGGGACGTTGCTGAAAGGGTTGGGATCTTCTGATATCTCATCGTCGTTAAACTCGCTCATGATGCTTGGATATTATACGGTATAGTCTTGATGGATGATGATGGTGATGATGGATGAAGAGTAAATGTTTGTAGAGTGCAAGTTGTCTTGAGAAATGCCTTTCCATGAGCATTTTAGTTAACTTGTGTCACGAGAGAAGGCACTGCTATGAGAGGAAGTTGCAAGTCCATAGAGGGTAAACCTGGTAGGCTAGGTGAGGCAAGAAACATGGACCTTTATCCAGTGATGAAAATGCCACCGTATACTGAGGCAAGTTTATGACATCTTACCAAGCATGTAGATCAGTGGGCTTTAGTATACCAAGGTAGGTAATCTTATATCAAAGGTATCTTGCTCCCTGGGGCTACATACCTAGGTACTGAAGCGAGAGTGTATCAAGTGATTCTCCTTCTTCATCACCAAGTAACTCACAACACGCTGCACTTGAGTGGACTTACCTTACCACTGACTGGGCATAAGTGGGTAGTACCCAGAAGAATGGCACACAGCTCACCTTCGCAGCAAGGCACTCAAGTCGGCCAGATGACCCCTGAACTATCGACCAAATCACCATTGATATAGTGATGCAGTATTCACAACCTACATCAGCATTTATGCTGTAGAAGTTGGTCAGTCATTGTGGTGTAATGTCTAAGTTGTGAGCTAGATGTGTTATTTGCAGTTAAGACCTGCGGCTCGGAGCTTACATCACCACACAGAACTTAGCACTGCTCACAACACTGACGTCAAATCTATTCCACCAGTTTCAACAACTAGATTTTGAAAACGAGCCCAGCGTGTGGATTAGGAAGCTCTGTATCACGCTTTCAAGCCGACCAGGGGTGCATATCATTGAAATACATGGAGTTGACGGATGGATTTGCAGAAAGGCATCAGCCGCCTCCTATACACAATCCTCAACTGGCTTCATTATAACACAAATATACAGGGGTATTAACTATCATCACATCCGCCCTACTTAGACGCCCTTGTATGCTCCTCATAAAACTCCAACGTCAGCGCCGCCAAAAACCCAGGGATGCATCCCTTCTCCCTAACCCAGAATCCAATCTGATCACTAATCCTCCTCGCGAAATCACTCCTCGGCCCACCGCCGACCTTCATCGTGCCCCTCTCGCCGTCAAACACGATCGAGTTCTCGTGCTCGTCTGTCTGCGAGGGGTAGAACGTGCTCTCGACGCGCATCTTGCCGTTGGGGATGAAGGTCACCGTCCAGCCGAGCGTGGAGAAGATGGCTTCCTTGAACTCTTGCGACTTGGAGCCCCAGACTTCTTTTAGGCGGCGGGTGCGCTTCTCAGCGGACGCGGTCTCGGACTTGGCGGCGGTTATCTCGCGCTCCATTGCGGCGAGGACCGAGGTTGGGATCATGGGGACGGAGGAGTTGGTGTTCTTGGATTGGAGGGTTGCGAGGAGGTCTTCGTTCTCCTTCTTTAGTGCTTCAAGAGTAGAGCGCTTGATGGCTTCAAAATCCGATGTGGGATTGGACTTGAGTGATAGAACGCGTGTTTGCGTCTGTTGCTTAGCAGCTTTGAGCTGTTCCTTGCTGGTGGACAAGTCCTTTTCCAGCAAAGCAATCTTGTTTTGCGACTTGGTCAATTGCTCCTCTAACATACGCTTCTTTCGCGTGAGTTGACCGAGTTGCTCTTGAGAACTGTCATCCTCCGCTCGTGAGCGCTTGCTTCCTGTCGCGGGTTGGGGTGTGCTTGGTGCTGGGGGTTCGATTGACGATAGCTCGGCGTGTAGGTTCTGGACTTCCATCTTGTACTTGTCGACCAGATCCTCCAGCTCTTGCACGCGCTGTACACGGGCTTGGTCGAATTGTTCGGGCTGGAGTGTCTCATCTTCGGTATCGAACGTCTTGAGCTGTGCGCGGAGGTATTCGACCTCCTTGACGGCCAGGGCACGTTGGCGCTCCAGTCGCATTCGGGCCTTATCGGCGTTACTAGCATTGGCCACAGTCTTTGCATTCTCGACCTCATTCTTCAATTGAGCCTGCTCGTCGCGCAGCGATTGGATGGTATTCTGCGCAGCAGTGATCTCAGCCTGTAGAGCGCCAACCTTTTCGACATATGATGCATTCGTCAAGCGCTCTTCAACAAGTGCTCTCGCCACAGCTTCTGGCGAGTCAAACTCTGACTCGTCCGTCTCAGCAGCGTTTCTTAGATACGCCGACCAGGCCAAGCGCTCGTCCTCTAATCGCTGGCGTTGTATACGCGCCTCGGTAAGCTCTGCTTCAACCAATACCGCCGACTCTAGCTTTCGCTGTAGTGTTCGCTTCTCTTCTTCGACAACTTCGACTGCCTTGCTCAATGCTCGTAGGTGCTTAAGTTCGGAGAGTTGATCACGATTCGTGGCCTCGAGGTTTCGGATATGCTGAACTTGTTCGGTAAGCTCCTGTCGGATAATCTCCATCGTCTCTGCATCTCCGCTTTGCGCTTTGAGTCGTAGCACATCCGCCTCGAGATTCGCGATAACTCCATCCTTCTCAGCCAATTGAGCTTGTGTTTGTTGTAGGACATTCTCCCGCTGTTCGCTCTCCTGCTCAAATTCTTGGATAGTCTTTTGCGCCGCAGCAATCTGCATCTCCATGTCTGTGGCTTTTCGGTCGGCAATTCGGGCGGCATCGTCCTTTGCAGTGGATAGGTCCTCAAGCTGTTCCTGCAGCAAGCGGGCCTCATCCTCTGCTTCACGAACCTTGCGCTCTAGTTGTTTCTTATCTCCATCAATCGAGTCTTTAACTTCTTGCAGCTCCCTTCGGAGAGCTTCTGTTTGCGCAACTGCTTTTTCGCGTTCAGCCTCAGCACTTTGTCGGTGCTGCGCTTCATCCTGCTCCCGCCGTCGAGCTTGCTCCAACTTGCTGCTCTGTTCCGACGTCGCAATCTCCTTCTCTTGCTCGGCAGTCTGAATTCGATATTGCAGCGTCCCGACCTCGGCTTTCAATGACTCGATCTCTCGCCTGTACTTCTCGTACTCGTCCGCGTCGGGGGGCGCCATGTTCTCCTTATGACTTTCGCGCGAACCGGGACGGACAGACTCTGCGATGTGGCTCTGTCGAGATTGAGGCCGAGGAATATTTGATTCTCCTGTGAACAAATTGTATGTCGGTTGTGTACTCGCGCGGTAAGAAGAAATCTGCAGCCAAGGTTCGCGGTCAGAAACATGTGTTGGAGCTTGGGAATGTTTGTTTTGTTTTGTGTTGACTTACCCTGGACTGTCGTAGAGAAGTCTGAGGTCTCTCTATAGCCGACGTGCTGGCTCGGAATCGGGCATTAACAGAACCTCGCCTGTTCCCATGCCCATTCTTGTCGTTGGGCGTATAGGAGCGCATTTTCCGAGTTTTGTGGGTTACGTTGCTTGAATGAATGAAAGATCGCGGTCTGGAGATGGTTTGTTTGCGGTCACCACGGTAGCTTGCGTCATCACGTGACCCAACTGGTCCTTGCGTTCAAAGAGTGGGCATCATGATACGAAGAGACTTGCGGCATGAGGAATATGCTTTGTTTCAGAAGAGTTGAAGAATCTTTGGAAGGAAGATTAATTGAAAGTTTTTGTAGTGTGGTGCGTTACTCTTATACTCAGAGAGCGTTGAGGCTTAGATATTTGCCCACGATTTGAGACGCTGTGTAGGGTATGCTCGAAGAAGCTCATTGTCAAGCTCGGCGAAGCTTCTTGAACTCTGTGGCATGTAACGGCAGGCTAATTTTACATTAAGAATGTCCGGGTAGGTTTCTATTGCATTCAAAAGCCTGTTAGCCAACTATTTTTGTTGCAACAGTTAAGGCTGGTCAACAATTATCCCATTATCATTACGTCTGGTCTAGTTGTAACATAACCAGCATTTCGCTGTAACAATAGCTCTTTGAGTTTGACACAAACCAATGCTCCAATCCCAGGCCAAATTCAAGCCAAATACATCCTTAACCTCCTGAGAAACTCTCCAATCACTCTCCCATAATGATGCATCCTTGCAAACCATCCTCTCTCCAAAGCCTGCCAAGTCGATATCCCAGTGACGTCTTCGGTACCTGATAAAGATGGACCCCTGTCTCCGTTTCTAGAGCCTCTCCCAATTGGCCATCCCACGTTCCTCATGACCCACTCGCTCTCTTTTCCCTTGTGTCAAGCTTCAGGACCCGACGATCACCGAAGTCGAGTTGCGATCCATCCGCTTACAAAACCGAGCTCCACTGACGTCGATTATTGAATGACGACGGCTTTATTCGTTCCTTTTTGTTGCGCTTGTTTGTAGCTCTTCTTGTTCTTGGGTAAACGGGACCGAAGCTTCCGCGGCAGCTAACCACCTCGGCACCGAGAGCTTCAGCTGTAACATAATCTCTTACATCTTAAGCTTTCAACCTTTGACTCAATCTCTTACATCACTTGCCGTGAACTCACATCTTCAACAATGGCCTCAATTGGCCTTCGGGTAAGCTCTATCTCCCCTCCCCTCCGCTGTCCTCCTTCTGACATCTCCAGTCCTCCGTGACCACCCGCGCCATATCCCTTCGATCCTCCCACCTACGACAAATCCCTCCAACGCAATACACACGATACTACTCCAACTCAACGAAACCCCCCACCTCAAGCTCAAGTTCAAGCTCCGACGAATCCATCGCAAGCAGCGCATCATCAGCACCGAGCAGTACACTCAATGTCTTCAGCAGCGAATGGGAAGACCTCGACACATCCATCAAGACCTTCGCTGACCTACCACATCGACTCTTCGGCGCGAACCAACACATGATCATCAACTATGAGCTCAAGGAAGCTTTGCGCCTTATGCTGCGGCAGTTTAATGCGCCGATAATGTACTGCTTCGCTTACGGCTCTGGTGTCTTTCCGCAGAGTCCTTCCAAGGCCAGTATTTCGGAAGCAGACTTTCGCGCTGTGCATCCGAATCCACCAGAGGCGCTTATCAAGTCGCAGAAGGGATCGCCGAAAGTGCTGGACTTTATCTTTGGTGTGTCGCATGTTGAGCATTGGCATTCGATAAACATGAAGCAACATCGGAACCATTACTCAGGTCTTGCATCGCTAGGTTCAGGCGTGGTATCGCGAGTGCAGAACTGGGGTGCTGGTGTCTACTTCAACCCTTACGTCGAGGTCAACGGAATGCTCATCAAGTACGGCGTCACAAGTATCGATAACCTCGTTCGCGACCTGTCTTCCTGGGATAGTCTATACCTTGCCGGCCGTCTTCAAAAGCCCGTCAAGATTCTCCGCGACCATCCTCGTGTCCGACTCGCCAACCAACACAACCTCATCGCCGCTGTCCGAACAGCTCTTCTTCTCCTCCCGCCACAATTCACCGAAGCTCAACTCTACAGCACCATCGCAGGTCTCAGCTATCTAGGCGACCCACGAATGGCACTCCCAACAGAGAACAAGAGCAAGGTCACAAACATCGTTGACAACAACATCATTCACTTCCGTCGTCTCTACGCCCCCCTCGTCAAGACCCTCCCCAACGTGGACTTTACGGGTGCTTGCCGCATCGACGATACAGACTGGATCATGAACCCTGAAGCGGGCAACAAACTCCAACAGGACATGGATCCCGTACGTCGTGGTAACATGGTCAGACGACTCCCTCAAACCTTCCGATCACGCTTATACTTCCAATACCAAAGACGTTTCGGCATTCCCCGCGGAGAGTTCAACGAGCTCATGAAGGCTTCGACGGATGAAGAGGGCGGCGCCGTTAAAAGGATGCAGGGCGGAGAGTTTGAGCGCCGCATCGCCACTGACGACGCCCAGAAACTCAACGAAACGGTGCGCGTCGTCATCAAGCAAACGGTCAATTGGCCAAGTACCGTACAGAGTATCAAGGGCTTGTTGATGGGCGGGTTCTCAAGAACGTGGCGTTATCTAGGGGAGAAGTACTCAAAGTATAAGAAGGACCAAGATAGTAAAAAGAGCAAAAAGGCGTGATCATTTCTGTATAATAAAAGCATGTCCCCTTTATGTCCCACGGTTTTGGAGTACAAGGGCAGAAGGAATTGGTATAGACGCAGCGCAGAGGCAAAAAGACACTGGACATATTGTCCTTTTTTATGATTCATCATGGTTCTGTTTCTTTCAGCTCCATACAAGCCTACTTTCTGTTCCTCCCTAGGTGTGGTTTTTGACATACAAATAAGCATACAAAGAGAAAATTATACTAAAAAAAAAGATGAAGATGGGTAACATAATAAAGAAGAGTGAAAAATTCACCCCTAGGAACAAGCCCCATACGCTTGCTATTCAATGCGCCGCCAAGATATGGCAGATATCTTGTCTTTTCTATCCATGCACGTGAAAATTATTCAACACTACCCACTACCGTCCTTCATATTTACCGCTGACGAGCTTTCTCGCGATAGGCACGTCAACCCACTTGTGTTCTGTGCTGGCGGTGTCGTCTGCAAAGGGGTCGTCCTCGGACACGTCTTTGCCTTTACCCTTGCCTTCGTCGAGTCTGGAGATGGAGATACCGCTTCCGATGACTTGATCGCCTGTGGCTGTGAACTCCCAGCGTGCTTCGATGTGGCCTGGCTTAGGCTCTGCGCCCTCAGCGCCAATGATGCGGCAGACGATCTTGTGCGGCTCCGTTGTGAGGGTTAGATCGCCGATGCGCCAGTACACAAGGTGCTTATCCTTGAGGTGTGTTCCTACGGGCTTTGTTTGGGCGCCGCTGGATTTGCCTTCGTAGGTGGCGACGATGACAACGTTGTGAAGTGTTACTGGGGCGGTGAGCTTTGATAGTGGGTTAAGCTGGTACTGAAGCAAGAGACCGAGTTTGTCTCCTTGAGGCTTCCATGCGGGTTTGATGGAGAGAGGAGCATGCTCGCCTAGCGTAGGGGTTTCGGAGTCCTCGGAAAATACTCGGTATGAGAATGCTGTTGCGTTCTTGGTGAGGTGAGACACATCGAGGTTGAACTGATCGTTGTGATCAGGAGATGAGTTCTGCACAAAGATGCGGTTCGGTCCGATGCGCTCAAGGGCCGAAAAGTTGTTGATGCGAATAGTCTCGTAACCTGTCATGCATTAGTGAGGCAATTGATATGATTCGGATGGAACTTACTCTTTGCATCACCAGAATCGCTGGGGTTGTTGACGAATGCTACCTCGCCAGTGATAGTCGTAGACTTGACGAGGCCATCTTCAAACGTAGCAGAAACACTCTCAATGATGGAGGTGTTCAGTCCCGGAGCAGTCATGTGCGCATGCTGAGGATGGTTCAGACCACCCAATGAGTTGCCTGACCTCACGGACTGTGTATCGGAAGTACCAGCAATACTAGCCTCAGATGCCAAGGCTGCAACTGCACTCCCCTTGGAAAGAGATTGTGCGAAGGATGGAGATGTTGGTCTAGCGCTCAGGGACGAATCTGTACCGCTCTCAGGGAGGTTGGGTGGTGGCACATACATAGTATGGCGCACGTCACGACGTCCTCTCACTGTACCACTACGACGAGTGGCCGGTCCAAGCTTGAGGCTGTTGGCGACGCTAGAAAGAGCAGCCATCTTGGCCTCTGGGTCCTCATCTTCTACAGGCGTCTGCTGAATGTTGACTTTGAGAAGCTGGTCAGGATCTTCGCCAGATTCCTTAGCTTCACGCTGAGCCTCAGAGATGGGGTCGTTCATTGGTGGTGGAACGGTGAATCCTTCAGCGTCCTTGGTTGCGAGCTGTTGCGGCGCGGGGGACTGGCTCTCCTGCTTGTGCGACGGCGGAGGACCAGGAGGAGGCTGGACATCTGCCAGATCGAGTTCATGGTTACCGTTGACTGTACCCCCGGTCGTTTGTGGGATCGGGCTGTCGAGCAGATTTCCGTTGTGCGACACTCCGTTCGTGTTCTCATGCGAGGCATCGGGCCTGGGTGAGTCGGCCTCGTTGTTGGGTAGTTTAGGCACATCGGGAGTTTCTGCTAGAGATGACAATCGGTGGTGCTCTGCGAGGTTGTTGGAGGAGCCTCGAGGGGAGACACCGCGGTCGTTTTGGCTGTGGCTGGTTCCCAATCGTCCGAAGCTGGGACCTAGCTTTCCAGGGGAGAGCTGGCCGAAGCCGGCGTGCATGCTCTGTCTCCTGCGTCCACCGAACATGGTACCGAGGCGACGCAATTTACCACCTTGTAGCTGTTAGCAAACAGTCACCGAATGTTCCCAATGAACCTACCTGGCTTCTCCTGTGGAACCGAGTTGTTTTCGCTGATATCGTCATCGCCTGCGTGGGAAGAGGCGGGAGCTGGAACAGGCGCAGGAGACGATGTGTGAGCGCTTGGAGCAGGCAGATTGGTACTATCGGCAGTGCTGGGAGGCACTGGTGTCGACGGAGTTGTACCTGCGAAAGACGACTGCCGTGTTGATGTCCTTGTAGGGAGCTTCGCCTTGCCAGCCGTAGCTCTGTGCACAAACGACTGGATCTCCTTTTCCGTGTCGATTTCGAGCATCAGAGCAAGAGTCTCCATAGCATTCTCCTGCACACGCCCAGCTGAGTCGGATTCGTGGGTCTGATACTGTGTGAGAAGATCACGCAGATTGTTCACTCGTGACTCGTCGAGGGCCTGAAGAGATTCGAAGATGAAAGGTGCCTGCGATTCCCATTGCCCTGTAGCAGATTCGAGCTTGGAAGAAGCTGCATCGACCTTTGAAGTGTTTGCACGGCCTCCCTTCTTGGTGAGCTTATCGACCTGATTCTGTGACTCTTCGAGGTCCTTAGCCATAGTCGTCAGGTTACTGGACATGGTGTTCATGTTCTGGAAATCTTTGCGGTTGGCAAAATTGCGCAGCGGATGTTCGATATCTCTCTCGATGCGATCGGCAAGCTGATGATGCGAGTGGGCGATGTTTTCCGTTGAGTCGATGATTCTATTCCACGGCGCTTGGAACACACTGCAGTTCTGTGAGTAATCGCGATACAAAGGCCTCAGGAGGAATGTTTACCCTAGCTCAGACTGAGAGTTGGGAACCTTGAAGGTAGCAAGCTTCTTGAGGCCCTGCACGTACTGATCCTCCACACGACGGCGCTCCTGTGCAGAATTGATTAGCGGGATGTCGACGAGGCTCGCAGCACGATGCCATGTCGTTGCGTAGCCATTGGCGGTTTGTGGATTGTCGTACCTGGAGCCAGTCGGCAATTTCGGTGTTGACGCGGGACATGCGCTTCATTCGTTCGGTAAGAGTATGCACCGCCTGGCTGGGCTGCAGAGTTGCCTATTCATAGCAAAAGAGTCAGCCAATGTTCAGCTTGGTTTCCATTGGTTTTTGCCTCCATTGCCGCTCGTGGTGATAGAATTGGAGGTCGAGGGGATTAAGCTCACCAGCATGGCGGGATACTCGGCCCTGGCCATATCCTCCATGATGGGCAGCGCAAAGGATTACTGTAATTATGTATAGATGCGGATGAGGGAGTACTGAATTAAATTAGGATTAATCGCTCGAGGACGTGATGCGCATGGCGGTTTCGGTTGAGCGAGAGGGGTCGGTCGAGATTCGGAGGTAGACAAGCTGAGTTCGTATGCGATGATGAGCTACGTAACAAAGGAGTATCCGTAGTAGATCAGATGATTGTGCTATTATCGGAAGAGTCGGACTCTGAGAAGTACGTGAGTATTATTGCCGCAGGATGTGTAGATCCAATGCAATGCAATGCAGCCGAGGATGGACGGGACACGAGGTTGGAAAGAAGACAGAAGAGTAACTTGATGCCTTGGCTGGGACGACAACGGCTAAAAGGCCTGACCCAGAATAGAGAGAGAGGCTGGCGCTGAAAGCGAGCGAAACAAGACAGGGCTGGCAGAGTCAGGTTTGGGCTTGGGCTGGGGTAGCTTAGCTTGGAGACGGTGGAGCTAAGTTAATGGGTAAAACGTTTGGTGGTTGGTTAATTTTCTCTAGAGCCCTTCGAGAAGTTCCCTGACAAATTAAGTTAGAGTCACGAGGCCACGACATGACCTCATAGTCTCGGTACTCAATAAATAATATCAGCTCCCAGATGAAGCTTTATACCCAAGTATCTTATATTGAAGCAATATTCAGATCTGCTCTGACTTGATACGCATTGCATAGCTATTGTATCCCTGCTCCTCGTCATCTTGGCCTTGTTTCTGCTTTATGAAATAGCGGGCCCGTTCTCCATCTGTTTTTCCACCAGAAACCAGATACTCAAGCCCGAGACATCCCAGTAACAAAGGCTGATCTTTGCTCCTCTTACCGCCAGGCGGGGGGATTTATCTGTTGTGCTATAATCCTTTGACAGCAATTGACTTTCTAGATCCCATTTGACCTGTCATCTATGTGCAGTAGCTAAACAACATAACCCTGCAACAATGGAACAACCGGAATGGAAAGCTGCGTTGACTATGTCTCAGCGCTATGAGACGATTCAGAAAATGTAAGTAGCCTAATGTGTAACGTGAAAATACTGACTCACGCACGTAGACAAGCCTCCCTTGCCACAACCAGCATGAGTGAGGCCATCGCCATAGAACAGGCCGCCTACCAAATCGCTTCTACTCAGGTGCGCCGAACTTCAGCGGTCCAGAACTCGCGGATCCGCTGACATGGCCTAGGACGAGTACAATCTCGCCTGTCAGCCAACCTCGACACCAACGCCTCCGCCTCTCCAGGAGGAAGATGAGGGTGACTCTGGGATACGCATTGGGCCGTATCGGAATTGTCGACCTGTTTCGGACGGTGTAACCTCAGAGGTATTTCGTTCTGGTGACAAGGCGCTCAAAGTCATTGTGACTTATCAAGATATTGAGCCGCATAATCCGCAGAGGGAGGCCAAGATTCTAAAGGGGCTGAGAAAACCGTGCATTCCTCTCCTCGAGACGTTTCGCGACCAGGAGCAGAGATTTGTGCTGGTCTTTCCGTTCATGCCGTATACTTTGGCAGACCTTCTCGCCAACGGTCCTTTACCGCTTGATGCTGTCCGGTCCATCTTTCGAGATGTTTTGTACGCCCTGAAGGATATACACGCACAGGGCATCATCCATCGAGACGTCAAACCGTCCGCAATCCTCCTCTCATCTCCAACTGGCCCAGCATATCTCTCCGACTTTGGCACAGCATGGCATCCCGAGCTATCAACCCACTCAGAACCAGCAGACGATAAAATCCTCGATATCGGAACAGGTCCTTACCGCGCGATAGAAGTCCTCTTCGGACACAAATCTTATGGGCCGGAGGTTGATATGTGGGGATTAGGCGTCATGCTCTCGGAAACACTTCGTGACCCCCCAACCCCTATCTTTGAGTCTCGCGCTGTCCATGAAGATGGTAATCAGCTTGGTCTTATTCTCAGCGTCTTCAAGACCATTGGTACGCCCACGCCTGAGACATGGCCCGAGGCAAAACAGTTCAAGGTCGCACCTTTCGAGCTCTGGACTGTCTTCCCCGCTCATCCTTGGGAAGACCTTCTTCCTGATGTAGACCCTGACCTCGTTGATCTCGTGTCATCGCTCCTTCGCTACGATAGTCACCGACTTAGTGCTGAGCAGGTTAGCTTCGATTCACTTCCCCCATTAGCAACGTCACTGACAGATATCCTTAGGCTCTTGCTCACAAAGCCTTGGCCGTGAATCCTTGAGGTCAATTGGCAGAGCATCATATCGCTGAAGCCCTGGCATTGCATACCAACGATGAACAAATCCCCGCCAAATCCATCGCCAATGTGAGAATCCTTGCATCGTTCAATCTATATAACCCAACCGAAACTCCTGTCTCGTTGAACAATCTCATCATTTCACTACACGCTACAAACAAAAATACAACGCATCCCAAAACGCCCACACAAGTACACCATCACTTTTACCACACTATAAACAAATACGCGCTCCAATTACGCTTCAAAAATACTCCAAACAGACACAATGGGCGCCCCCGAAGGCACGTACCCCATGTCCTTCTCTCCAACATCCCTGACCTCAAACAGATTACAATAAGTTCATCCCTTCTGAGGTGGACAAGTTCAAGAATCCTCCTAAAGGCGACAATTCCGGGAATGGTAAGGCTGGAGGCTCCGACAAGAACGGAAACTCACACAAGAAGGACGACAAGCAGAGCGGGTTTGTGGAGAACAAGGAAGACGGTGGCGCGAGGCTTGTTGAAGAGAGCGAGGACAACGAGGAGGGTGGTGCCAAACTGTAGAGCAGGTTTATGGAGGACAAGAAAGATGGGAATGTGAAGCTCATTGAAGAGAACAGGGAAGATGGTGGTGTGCAGCTTGCTGAGGAGAGCGAGGACAACGAAGATGGCGGTGCTAAAGTGTAGACGCGCCATTGACCCAATCTCTCTACCGGAACATAGCATTAGATGCTAATACAAAACTTTTTTACTATCTTCTATACTATTCTCCCCAGCGATTCTCCTTCTAACCCTGTCGTCTCTTCGTATCCGAACCCAAATAGTCAATTGGGTTTCGACAGAGTGGGCAAGTATTCTGGTTACTGCTCTGGAACCACTTGTACAAGCACGTCCTATGGAACAAGTTCTTGCAAGTGGTGCATCGCTTATCAGGCATGCGCTTGTCAGTAGAGATGATACTATAGCAAATAGCACACTCGCTCTGGCCCTTCAGAGCACCAAGGATGTTCCGTTTAAAGACTTGTAGACCATCGATGATGTTACCGTTAGAGAAGGTGATGACACCCTGTGTCGTCATAATCCAACTCTGCCACTTCTTCTCATTGACGGCGACACGATTGAGACTCTGTACAACGACGTTTTCGATGGGGTAGTTCTGTGGGATCTTGATGGCGATGGCAGCCTGATCCTCGTCGACTTCATAGCCAGCTATGATTTCTCTAGAGGATCGAGCAACGCGAACAACAAGTTCTTTCTCGTCCATAGCAGGAGGATCTTGGCTATCAGCCCATTTTTGGACTTCGTCTAGGACATCTGTGACGATTATGGGTGAGAAGTACTTGGTTGTCCACGACTCAACAGCGATGCGCGTCTGCTTCGAGCGACAGTCGATGTACCAAGCACGGAATAAGCCAGGGGTGTACTTGTGAAGAAGATAGAAGAGATGAACCAACAGCCACTGCATGTTCTTCTCCTCGGGCTCCGACTCTGCCAACTTCACATCGTAGTCTTGGATGTGCTCTGAAGTGAGGTTGACCTTTTCTAGCTTCAATGGATGAGCAGCTGAGTGACCTAGCACATCAAACATGAAATCTAGCAGTGGTCCTACGCAGTTATCTTGCTTAAGGTTATCGGTGAAGTCGTTTCGAATCTTAAATGATGATGTCGAGTAGGCATCAAAGACGAGCTTCCAGGATAGGAGATATGAGCGGATAGGAGAGGGAAATTCGGCGAGCATTTCGTCTGAGTACTTCTCGAGCGTGGGAGCGTCAAGAAGAAGTGAGAGGAGTTCATCGGGGAGTCGGGCATCTGTGACTGTCAGTTCTTGGTCTTCATGAGGTAAATCGTTACACATACCTGTCTTTTCCAGCAAAGCATCAATGGACTTCTGCTGTTGCTGTTCAGGAAGGGCCTGGTGAAGCAGGTTAAACGCAGCTGTCTGAATGTCCCGCGATTCCGACGCCACCAAACCAAAGATATCAGACAGATCAGGCACGTGTCGCAGAGAAATCTTCTGGACCTCTCGGCAAAGCATGGCATCCACAATCTCAAGTGGCTGAGAGCGAGTATCCCGAGGAAGTCGTAACAGCTCAATCAATGCCCTAGGCTTGGCACCGGCGTACTCCTTGAGGGCATCTTCAAGATCATCGTTAGGCTCTTGCAAAGACTCAATGGTCTTGAATAGCCTCAGTGAAGAGTGAATGAAGGGAAGAGCCTCGTTCAACTCGAACTCGTGCGCACGGTTCCACAGCGATATGCAAAACTCGATGGTCTTTTCCCAGTAAGATCCGTAAACGTCCTTCATACAAGGTAGCAGTTTGTTTAATGCTCGACAAATCTCGGCGCAAAGAGCTGGGCTCAAGCTCTCGGGCTCGTCGAGCCAAGAGGTAATTTGACGGACTGCAAAAACAATTCGGTTGTTAGCCACGGGCATTTCACCCGCCTCATAAATCTGAGCACATTGCGACAGAAGAACAAGAGTCATCAATGTCTTGCCACTATCTGCCTTGGCTCCTGCGATCTCGCTCACAACCTTATTGCAGAAGTTGCTGGCGACCTTGGAAGGCTGGAGAGTCTCACCAAACCCGGCAATGATGGCCGAGGCCGGCAGGACGGTGGTAGGGCCAATCTTCAGGACGTCAGGTTTTAGAAGAGCATCTTCAAAACTAGAAGAAGCTCCATGAGCCTCAGCCAGGAATTGGACAAGCTCACTGAGTGCACGCGCACTGAATAGTCCTCTGGGTGTCAGTTCTTGCGAGTACTGGCTTAATAGATCAATAAGGTCTTGGATGATGGGCTTCTCTTCCGAGTCGCTCCAGGCACCAGCATCAGCAGCCAACTGATTTAAGATCCCACGTGTCTTGGAGACGAACTCCTCGGCCTGTGCGCTAGCCTCAGCATGCTTCAGAGTTTGCCACAGTCGGTTCTCCTCCATGCAGGTGATTTGATCAGAGATGAGCTGCACAGTCAGGCACTGAAGATACAAGAGCTCAAGCTGGAATGGCTTGGGCAGTTGAGACAGTGGAAGCTTCTCCGACAGCTGAGACACATAGAGGGCCATTCTTGTAGGTATGGCACGTCCCTTTCTATCCCGATAAGTTCGTAAATTCGTAGATCGAGGCGCCCCCTTTACCAATGCAACAGCACCGCCGATGCTGTTGGTAATCGATAGAGACGGATTGACAGACAGTTCTAAGAAGGGTGCAAGCTCCTTCATCCACACGTTGGTGCTTGGGAAGAGCTCTTCAGACGGTATGTCACTCGATGCTGCGTTGTATGCTTGCGACACCAACGTGTTGATATCCAGAGACTGCGTTCCTGCTCGCTCGAGGTTGGCTTGAACCACAGCGATAACCGGTAGCTTTCCGTCAGTATGGGTATCGAGAAGAGTGCGAATGGCAGTCGCCTTTGAAGAAATAGTGGCGTCCTCAAGCTCGGATAGACCGAGAAGCAGAGCTACCAATGTTGTGTGAACGCGTTCATCGCGAGAGAACAGCTCTGGTCGACCCTTAGCAGCAATCTCCAAGGCTTGGAGGGCTGATTCCGTCTTCGAGGGTTCCCTCTCAAGGATTTCGACAAGAGCCTGAACAAGCTCTCGGTAATTGCTGTCGGTAAGAGTCTGATATGTGACGGCAGCTTCCAACAATTCCCAATCATTGCTACCACCGACCGCTAAAATAACAGCCTGGCCAATAATGTGCTTTTGCAAGTCCATGTTTCCCTTGGCGAGAACAGCTCCTCTATCATTGGAAATCAGGGATGCAAGGGCGGCTTCACGAGTAGCCTCTGATGGTAGATCGAGGACAGCCTCGACCCAAGAGTTCCAGATAGGTGCGAATTGAGTTGACACAGAGCCGAAAAGGTGGAGCGAAGAGAGAAGATACCTTGAAGAGGGTGAAGTGACAGCCTTGGCAGCGTCATCACGAGCCAAGGTAGTGAAGAACGTCGACAGCTTTAGAGCTCCGTCGCCATCGAATAAGCGAGGTGCCATACTCAATGCATATTCGATGATTCGAGCTGCGCCAAATGGCTTCAAGTTCCGGCTCTCCAGCAATGTGATACTCTGAGAAATGGCCTTGAGAGAGGGCCGAGCTGTATGGTCTGGCACCTCTTCTTCGAGATTAGCTATCTTCTCCTCAATCTGGCCCACGAGGCCGAACCACCGTCGACCTTCCTCGGAGATCTTTTCTTGAGATTGTTGATACTCTCGCGAAACCTCTGGCAACGATCCGGAGATCTTTGCGCAGAAGACGCTGGCGAGTCGCTCCCATTCTTCCTTGGACGCGGATACCACTGATGGTGACGCTTGGACAGTGGCGATGTAGGCTTCGACCAGGACGGAAATCGCGTTTGGGCCAAGTGGTATGGCCACTGTCTTTTCTGATACTGAGAATAAGAACTGCTCAATAAGAGGGAAGAGATGTTCTTGCACAAATGGTAGTTGGTCGTCGACCGGGAGGTTCTTGAGGAGGCGCTTGGCTGTATCGATGAAGCACTTCCATGCATAAGAAGTGTTCGTTCGAGGTTCATCGCGATGTGTGATACCCGACTTGAGAGAAGTCAGAAACTGGGAAGCGACTTCGGGTGTGATCAAATCTGATGGCAGAACCATCAGCAGTTGATCTAAGTACTCCCAGAACTTGGGGGGGCTTCCCTGAGAACCCTTGGCGACGAACGCCTGCAGCCTGCCCAGGGGAGACTTTGGACCGCTCGATATCTTCGCTGATGTCCAAACATCAGGGTATGTCTGTGTCATTTTTGTCAGCGCTCGTACATATTCGAGCGCTGAGCCAGCTTGGTTAGTCTTTAGACCTCCTGTAACGAAGGCTTGCTTGACCTTCGTATCATCGGCATACGGCAACTTCCGATCGATGGAAGCGAACAGCAGCTGACATACTGTCCTCCTGACTGACGAGTCATTGAAAGTAATAGTCTTCCAGACGTTTTCCTCCGCAAAATAGTCATCGTATCGAGATTGCAACTTCTCCAGGTTACTTGGCTCGACCTTTTGTAGTAAACTCAAGACAAGTGACAGGCTAGCAGTAACAACTCGGTAATACTTTGCCTCGGCGTCCTCCACCGTCGTTGATCGTTCATCACTCAGAGTATCTTGTGTTTCTTGGATAGCATCAATGGCATAGTCAAGGATCTGGCCCTGGCACTTGGTCCAAAACGCAAGGACCTTTTCAGGGGTGTTGAGAAACGAGGTTAGACCGTCGCTAGCAGCCCTGGCAACAATACGGTCGCGGTCATACAGGCCGGCAAGCCATGCGCCGACGATCTTTGGCAGATGACGTTCAAAGCGCTTACGAGCTGACTTCATGAGCTCAAACTGAAGGTTATGCGTCAATTCACGCACGCGACGTGAGTTGTCTATAGATGTGCGAGGATATATTTGGACCTAACTATGTTAGTTACCCTGGAAATACCAATGTCTTTCAGATGTTAACTCACCCAAACGTCGAGGATGCCCTCTTCAACCCCGCCATCCTTGTCAAATGGATGAGCCTGTACATAAGCTAGTAGGTCCTCGAGCGCCTTAGCCTTGGTGGTGCTATCCTTTTTCAGAATGTTCTTGAGCGACACTACAACATTCGGATCCGAGACAGCGGCAAATGAAGGAGGCTCAGCCAGGTACGACAAGGAAGTCCCGGAGGCGGCGGTGCCAAAGCCTCCGAAGCCCGAGAAACCGGAGCGGGGTCCTCCAAAACCACGGCCCGTCGGTTTCCCTTGAGACCGCTTCATGGCTGTGATGATTTGGCGATGCCCAGTTGAAGATTTCGATGTTGGGCGTAATTCAAGAGTGACAGCGCTCGGCTGATGATCGGCTGGGCTCTAATTCGGTCGAGGCTTCCAAGGCTGATGATAACAAATTTGGTGGTGAGGCAATGATGTCACGGAGCACGGACCGTGGATAAACCTAGGGCCTTTATCTAATTGACAAAAAGACTGAGGCAGTTTTGGTGTGGCTTGGCGTGTCTTTGGACAAGACCTTTTTGGCGCCTACTGGCGTGGTCAATTTCGTGAAGGTGAGTGGGTCAGGCTATCCACTGCGAGCCTCACTCACGACAGAGGAAGACGACGGATAATGGCAAAAGTAAGTGAATTTAGTGAATTGAAAAATGTAACAGTAGAAAGAGATTTTAGAGGTTTTTGATATCTGTAATAAAATTGTTTTGCTTTCAAGTTCATTCGTTAGTAGACTCTCACACCGAGCCCTGGCCGTCTTGACTCACGCCGATATGCTCAGCCTAGTGAATGACAAATGGTAATGCAAGTGAGCTTCCAACGTAATAAGAACCATCAGTGAAATACTTGCACTTCTTCCTTTATCACCTATAGCTTCCATGCATTCTGCTGGGAGTATGAGATATTTTTCATCTTCGTTTCAATTAAAGGTTGTATAGAGGAAAAGCTTGAGGTTGCATGTGCTCTACCACAAAGTAGTCCCGTTTTTTATTCGCGATATCCCGGCTAACCTACACCCGAGACCTACCAGAGGAATATCCATCATTTTGTCCAAAGCCACTCTAAGAGTTTGCTTTTACATCACCTAAGAGATCATAATAAAGGTGCGGATCGTTTCAAAATCCTATATCTAGTGGCATTAGATCTTTCATGATATTTCCTTTATTAAGCGCCCGCTTTAGGAGCCATTGAGAACCATCGCTTTACTAACACTGAACGGAATGTGCTGCGGCTCACACAGTGCCAATCAGCTTACGGAACCCCTGTAATCACTTCTCAAACCGTCGACTTACAGCATGAAATACACTATCGATTTACAGAGGCACAGATGTGACTTATCAGCTCGTGATACCAATCACTTTAAAGATAAGCAGAGCTTTAGTACCGGCCCAAAGTTTGCAACTGCCAATGACAGAACTCTACCAGAGCATGGCCAACTTGCCGTTACATGTCTTTTGTCTCGCCAAAAGAAAGCAAAGAATGCTGGTGGCCTTGATTTGCTGATTGATGACCTGTATTTCAGGTTGCAATGGATCGCCACTGCATGCAAGCATGTGAGAGCAATTCATCCCTTGGTTTCAGACAACAAAAGCCCCTGTCGTCTTACGATTGGTTGCGGTACGCCAAGTAGGATTGAGTCGTTTAATCGCCGCGATATGCGCCATTAATGAATCAACCACCAAAACAACAAAGATCCATAGCCTCAGCTATCTATTAAACTAAATTCAGCCGAGGCCGTCGAGACCCGTGCCACGATAGCAGCATGGCTTCTTAGCTGAGACACTAGAGCCGCATTTGTTGATATCCTTTCCTTCTTTTCCGGTCCAACACAGTCGCATCGAATCCATGTCTGCTTGCGTTTGTCCTCAGAATCGAATGTCTTAGGGGTTCAAAGCCACAAAGACCCTAGCAGAGACCAGATAAGCCGACCTCGACCATCCCTGCCACCTCGCGTGAGCCGCACCATTAACAACTTTGAGCGGCCGCTTGACAATGAGCGGAATGTCTGTTTATGGAAGTCACGATAGTTGCTTGCTGGTCTGGAATCAAGTAAGCCACCCTATCCTTACGCCATGTCGTTTCACAAGATCTCTCGGTCAAGAGAAAGCGTCTGTGTAAGCAGATGTGCCCATCATTATCTCCCCAGGCAGAGGCTCTAGGCCCTGCGAGCTTGACGTCAACGGCTGGTTCACGGACAGGCGGGGCAGGAACAGCGTCCACTTGCCGCTTCGGGGTGATGGTGTCTCCCCCGCAAATGGACCACGAGCAGTGGGTCTGGCTTCTACAGCCACGGTTCCTTACAGCGGCTGAATGGCCCGAATCAGTACTGAACCTCACTGCCTAAGGTGCCTAAGATAGAGCCATGCCTTAAACCGCCGGCGGGTTGAGACACGTTTGCGGCGCTTGGTAAGCTCTACCTTCAACCGGGTTGTGGACAGAAGCCTCTAGGTGAATATGGATACAGTGCATACGGAGTAACAAGACACAAGAGGCTTTCAACACGAGTCACAACTGTCAGTCGTGCTACAGTTTCACAGCGTCACCAAACAAGCCCCTCTTCTAGCTCTACCTCTAGCTCTAGGACTTTCACAATCATCAATCCAATTGCATCTCGTCTTACACTGCCTGTTTCTCTTGGCCCCTCTTTTTCCTAGGCCATGTCCTCTCCACTCCCCCAAACTTTACAGGGTCTCCACTTCATTTAGTGCCTTCCCCCAGGTGGCCTTTATTGAACCGCAGGCCGTCCCTGACCAAACAAGGCTCCATCGCGTGTCGTCGTTCGTCGTTTCCGTTCCGCCCATCCAGTGTGTTTTAAGGTCTTCGGTTCCCCTCATGTAGCTCGTCATCTTTTCTCTCCATTCTACAGTTTCACATTATTCACATTCAGTTTACAGCATTTTACGCTCCCGTTCAATACATTCTCACCGTGTTAGTCACTACTGTCTCACTTCCAAAACCGACGGCTTCGGTTTCTAGCCTTACATCACGCACCGTGCCCTTTGAACTGTTCCAATAGCAGCCCCGGGATTGTCGCCTGGGTGCTCGCCCTCAATCATCCTTACTTGTATCCGTAAGTTTATAGCATCTGCAACATGTCTGGCATTCGCAACCAGCACGTGTTCCAAGATTGACTCACTTACACAGTACTGACATTAAACAGCTCTTTTAGGTCATCCATAGCTCTACCTCACCATGCTAGCAGCAACACGCATCTGGACAAGTGAACGACTTGTTCAGTCTCGCACTGGCACAGCGAATGTTCTACGTTCTACCGTTTCGATACAATCGAAATGCGAGCAATGCAGACACTATTCCCCCGCCGTGTCATCTTCGACCTCTTCTGAGTTTCGAAATGGACGTCGACATGGTTCAGTCAGGTTCCAGCAACCTACATCGTTGAGTCGCAGCATTTCTTGGGACACCAAGTCCAAAGCTTCTGCCAAGAAGAATGCAAAAGGATCCAATCAATCTGTCGATCCCTCAAAGTTTACTACCATTGATCAAGTCGCGGCCTGGGCGGGTGACTTATTTGGTATCCGACCAGGAGCGAATATCGAAGATGTAGAGCGAAGTGCTATTGAGCACTTATTTCGAGGCGATAGCAAGGCCAACATTCGCAAGGCTACTTTGACCAATGCTCACCACTTCAGCCGCGCAAGTGCAAGTCTCGCAAGCTCGAAAGATAATCTCTTCTCAGCTGTTGACGGACAAGATGCTACTTTCATCGACCCTATAACAAACCGTCGGGTGTTAAAGTCTACAATGGCCGGAACAGCAGCTCGATACGATGCCCAGCGAGACTACAAGCCGACTGACTTCGTTGATGTATCTGCTGAGGCTGACTCAACTCCCAAGTATAACGACTTGGACAAGTACAAGCCTACCATCGACACTGAGACGAGGCAGCCAGATCAACCCAAGTATGACGATCTTGACAAGTATAAGCCAGTAATAGATGAGAGACCTCAAGAGAAGTCTACCGAATACGACGATTTGGAAAAATATGGCCCTGTCAAGCACAATGAGCCTGATGGAAAGCGACCTACCACAGCCGAAGAGGATTCTAAGCAGTACGAAGATCTTGACAAGTACTCCTCTGCGAACCTGGACGACCCCCTAGTCAAACGCCAATTGACCGCTGAGGAGCAATCCAAGGTCTATGATGATCTGGATCAGTACAAGCCCGTTTACCACAACGAGCCTGATGGCAAAAGACCCCACACTGCTGAGGAATTGTCCAAGAACTACGACGATCTGCATATGTACAACAAGGGTGTGTATTGGAATGAGCCCGATGGCCTACGTGAGCTCACGTCAGAGGAGCTTTCCAAGAACTACAAAGACCTCCATTTGTACAAACCAGCTGCATGGAATGAGCCCGACGGTCTGCGCCGTCTGACACCTGAGGAGGAGTCCAAGCAGTACAAGGATTTGGACCAATACGCAGATCCTTTCGAAGCCAGTCAGTCGGTTTTGAAGGCCCATGAAAAGGCGCAGATGGATCGTACTATGCGAGGCAAGCCCCTAGCCCCGAAGGTCGACGCTCCCGTCGAGGACTTTGCAAGCAAGTATGATGACCTTCACAAGTATGGTCCGTACCACTGGAACGAGCCCGATGGTCTCAGAGAGCCTACCCCAGAGGAGTTGTCAAAGAACTATGACGACCTTCATTTATACGGTGGTGTCTTTAAGTGGAATGAGCCTGATGGCTTGCGGCCCCTGACGGCAGAGGAGAAGTCGAAGCGTTACAAAGACGTTCATAAGTACACTGCTCGTGACTTGTCACCGCCTGCCGAGCGAGTACATCCTGAAGAGGCTTCCAAGGAATACAAAGATTTATCCGCCTACCGCAAATTCGAGAATGCGGATGACCCGGCACCACGTATCCACCCCGAGGTTGCTTCGAAGAAGTATCCTGATTTGGGTGCGTATAACTCGTTCGACAACTGCGATCCCCAGACGGAGCGTGTTCACCCAGAAGTGGCATCGAAGCAGTACAGGGACCTACACAAGTATCCGTCAACTGGCTTTGACGACATCATCCAGGCGGTGCATCCTGAGGTGTTGAGCAAGAATTACACAGATCTTGGCAGTTACAGACACTCCGACTTTGCTTCCCAGGCTCAGGGCTATCCTGTTCAGCCCGAGGACGCCTCCAAGGTCTTCCAGGACCTACGCAAGTATACAGGAGTTCGTCCCATCGAACCCACCGGCAAGATGTCGGTCCCTCTGGATGAAGTCGCCCGCGGCCTCCGAGAGTTCGATTCCAAGGCAGGTTCCCAACATTCCCCGGATTCAGCATTATATACTTATTCTCGGTCCCCGAACAGGTCTTCTCCCGGCTCTACGGAAACTAATATGGACACTCCCGGCCCTGAAAGTGCCGATGTTGTCCGAGCTGCGGTCCTTCGCAGAGCTCAAGAAGGTAGTCAACAAGCCAAGAACCAAGATCTGTCTGGCAGCAAAGTTCAACAGGTCACGACGGCACATGTTTCCGAACTGACGGGGAACTATGTGCGAGACTTTCCAGAGGAGTTTGCCAGGTCATGGAACAGGGACAATTCATCTTCCAATTCGGTACTGCTTCCCAACGACATTTCAGGACCATCATCTGTGAAAGAGAGCTCAAGCTCTATGGAAGATATCGAGCCCGGATCTATGGATGAGAGCTTTCCTGTTGATGACACAAAATTAAAGACGGCACTAGATCGCTATGCGGCCAAGAGTATTAAGGATCCGTATTCACACGAGCCTCAGGGTCTGCAGACAAGTTATTCCGAAGAGTGTGGACGCCCAACGATGCCCATCATGGAGAAACATTACACACCTGAAGCCAAAGAGTCTACGGCAAAGGCATCAGAGATGCCCAACATGGCCTCATACAAAATTGTCGCTTTTGACCCAGTTTCGAGGGTGATGAGCGTGGCCGAAGCCAATTCCGTAGTCGGCACTAGCGACAGGCCAATGCCTATTCCTGATGCTCTCGTCAAGCTGGCGGACCCTGCCAAGTTCCTCCCTTACTTCAAATCACTCCAGGAAGAAGGCTACGAGGTAGTGTCGGGAAGCGGGCAGATGTTGATCTTTCGCAAAGTGCAGTCAGCCGGCGAAATGGCTAGTCGGGGTGGAAACTCTCCCACCTCTGACAGCATTTATAGGATTTGGACTGACAGCCATTGCAAAAGATCTAAGCGGTTCTCAGATCGGCGATGGGCGTATTCCAAGACGAAGAAGTCGACCAAGAAGAGAAGCATTGGGCGCAAGATTCTGGTGGGAACTGGTGTTGTCGCAGGTTCTGCTTACGCGGCGGTCTTGTTAACGAAGTCTTTAAGTACTGGGAATTCTGATGTGAAGCCGCAGAGCTAGAGGATACGGGATACGGAATTGGCTCGAACGACACTGCCTTATAGCTGAAGGATGAGAGTTTTGCAAAGGTTCGTGTTTAAGGGTATATGGCGAGAAATTTCCTTGGAGTTTGGTATTGGGACGACAGCGATTGGGCTTGAGGATGTCTCAGCCATCCAAAGCGTTTATGATATGATAACCTGTTTTCTTTGTTGAGGTTTACATGTGGGACGCATTCAGCGGAGCATGAGAACACGGAGCTAAGGAGTCAAGATACCTCGGCACATCAATTTGCATCATTCGGTAGCCACGACTACAATGACATTCGTTTATTATGAGTTATATAGCAATTGTGTTCATTCTTGGGCTATTCTTTTTGGTAGCCAGTTGTAGTGTACAATGCCTGTGACCTTTTTGCATCCTTGTGTTTTCCATGCCCGTTCCATTAATCGTTCCGTATAATTACAATTTCCCTTTTCCTTCTCTTTTTCCTGTCAATGTCGATCTAAGAGCCCTCTCGCTCTGTAAATCCAGGACCTGTAGCGATCTGCTCAATCTTGTTCATGTGCATCTCATGCTTCTGCTCCTCTGGACTCCAGCTCTGTCGTCGCTGGATAGAGGGCGTCCAGCTATTTGTGTGGCGCATGCATCGGACGGCACCGGCTTGGGCGGATGGAGAGGTCGGAGCTGCAGATGACGAAGTCAGCTTGTGCAGAATTGGAAGCGTGTAGATGTGTTGTGTACCTTCTGAGGGAGGGGTTGTGTGTGATGTTGAGATGACCGTTGGTTGACGATCCATTGTGAGGGATGATGATATATTGGATAATTGGATAACTGGGTTGTAGGTTTGATGTTATGATGGTGATGGTGATGGGGTGAATGTTGATATAGAGGTTTGTTGGTATGTGAGTTGCTGTAGCTTCAATCAGTATGTGGGTGTCTTATATCCCAGACCTTCAGCGCACTTACCCTCAATAACAATAGAGTCAATTGATTCGTAGTCAAGTTTAGCTTTCTTACTTGCAGCTTCCTTTGAATCGGGACCTCGTTGTCATATTTATACACGTTTTCTCTCCGGAAGCATAATTATATCATAAGAGAGCCCCCTCTTCAGCTCAACCCCTACAAGCGTGATTGCTAGCATTCGCTTGGTGACTGATTGGACCCAAGCGTTGATGATTGGAGATGCGAATGTAGATGATTGGACGTGGCGAATTCAATGGGCTGATGCATTAAGTGACGCTTGGGCGTGATTATCTCGGGATTTTAGAGTTTGTACCGACGAGATCGGACCTCGGGATTAGGGTATCGTGTGATGGTGGATATAATGCTGTGATGATGATGTTAATGCGGTGGTAAGCAGTTAATTGATGCAGTGCTTCACAGATATACAACTGTGATTTGTAAGTATTCTTGCGTTGTGGCATTGAATATGCATCTGTCTCCATTCGGTACTGTTTCTACGGGTTGGTCTCCCCGGGTAAACACAGAAATTGAGGTTTGGAGTTACATCAAATGCATGTGGCATTCTCCGGGGTACCCCAATGTGATGTGCCCCGGGTTAAAGGCTACAGGCCTCGTTCGTTGGTGGAATCATGCACGTAAGAGTCGAGACTCTCAATTGACCTCGTGATGCTCATCAGATCATCCACCAACTGCATGACTTTCTCACATAAGCAACCAATCGTGACTGTTCAACAGGGGAATATTCCATTGCTTTGCTCTCATACAATACCCACCATACACACATTAAAAACAGGTACAAGAATATGCTGCCCCAAGCCCTTTCCTTTCTATATGCTCAACACAAGGCATATATCTCAGTCCCTTTTTTGTGAAGCCCTCCCAACTCCATCATGCAGAAATAAAATAAAACTAAGACGCCGATGCTATGCAGTTTGCGAAACATGAGAGCCGTCACGGACAAGAAATGTGAAAGTAAAACATGGAAATGATAAAAGGGGGTATACAGCAAAAACACAGACATCCACCGTTAAACGGGAAACTTTGAGAATCATGGAGTCATCTCTCGGAGTCAAGAATCGTATGTACGTGAAAAGACGAGTGGATCAAGGAGTCTTGGGGCGCTTCCAGTAGTATTGCTATTATAAATTGTAAGCTTTGAGTTAAAGTTGTCAAGTGTCGAACGTTACAAACCTTGTGTTGCTTGCGACAAGCACGGAGGCTGGGCTTGCGAAGGCCATCGACTACTGCGGCGCGACGCTGCTGATCGTCGTCTTCCTCAGGAACGTAGTAGTACTCGCTCTCAAGTGGCTTGCCGGCTGCGTCCTTGCCCTGGCGCTTGATGATACCAATGCAGGGTGTGCTCTCAATGACATCGCGGAGATCATCCTTGGAGAGGTCTCGCTTCTCCTCGGAGGGGAGGTGAGCCATGATGGTGGACAGAGGAGTCGAAGACAAACGCGAGAAGGCGAGCTGGTTGATGACATGGTTGCCAACAGCAGGGTGGGACTCAAAGGACATCCTGAAGATCTCCGGAGTCGGAGAAGACATTCGAGGAGGAGACGAGAGTGGAGACTCGGTTCTGGCCTGCTGCTTGCGAGGAGACTGAGGAGGAGCAGGAATCTGACGAGGAGCGAACAGATCGGAGGCAATGGCGCTGTGGAGAGGGTTGGCACGCTTGACACCCTTGAACACCTTGGGAGACTTTGTCGTTATCGAAGCCAACCGGCAGGAAATGTCGGCGCCAAAAGGCCCGAACGAGTGCACGATGGGATCATTCTCCTCATCAGGGTTGTGGTCCTCACCATCACTGACCTCACTGCTGAAGCTGGCAGTCACATCGGTGCACATGCTGACATTGATGTTTGTAGGATCATGCCTGTGCTCAGGGAGCTCAGGCTCAGCATCGTCCTCGTAGATTTCAATGTCACGCTGCCCTGGGAGCAGGGCCTGGAGGCGGCGGGAGCTAGAGAGACTAGTAGGCGTGGGGCTCTCGGGAGAAGCAATACGAGAAGCGCGACGAGGAGGGGAAGACTGGAGAATGGCCTGGGCACGAGCCTGGCAGGGAGGAGAGTCCCAGGTGGTGTCGGAGAGATGGTCAAGAGCCCGCTTGGGCCATTGGACGAGAACACGCGAGTTTTGCACGTCAATTATGATCTCGGAGCCCTCTGTTTCACTGGTGAAGCTATCACCCTTGTACAGCTCCCAAGTGCGACCCTGGCTATGCAACTTGAGACCGTTCCAGCCATTGCAGACGATTTCGATCTTGCTGGGCTCGAGCGGACTGGCTGCAGCGACGAAGCGAGCCTTTACGTGGACGCGGGAGACGAGCCGGTCAGCAGAAATCTGGTAGTGTGACGAGTTGGACGATCGGCCCATGATGAGGGTCTCGCCGTTTTCCGAGAGTTCGACAGCGGGGACGGTAGCGAGCGGGGCACGCTCCGAAGCGGCAGCGGACCGTTGAGGCGGGGAACTCGAGAGGATACCTGTGCTCGACGTGGGAACAGGAGTAGGATATTTGAGGTGAGCCCGGGACGAGGGACGGCCAGAACCGAGATTCTGTCGCTTCACAGGTCGAGGGAGGTTTGGAGATGATGAGAGCGGCTCAAAGGGCGGGAGGAGACTCGGCGCCGAACGCTTGGAGCCGGCGAGAGAGTAGGGCTTCATTGTTGGTAGCGTTGGTTCGGCGGAGGAGCCTTTTCTAGGTGACGAGCCCAAAGAATCCATTTTTGCGTTTTTTTGGTTCCTGTTTAGAGTTGTAGAGGTGTATCGGTTCGTGGTATTGTAGATCGAGGATTCGAGGTCGAACTGGATCGCGTCCAGAGACGAAGGAGACAAGACCAGGTAACACGCGTGAAGTGCAAACGTCGAACTCGCTCAGAATTCGAAATCAAGATCGAATCTTTGTCTTCCGCCGGTTTTCTTCCTTATCCTTCTTAATGTCTCGCCAACAGGCGTCGTGGTAGAAGAGAAAGACGGCGACACGAAGGGCGGTCTAGTATCTCTCTCTACAGGAAGTATACTTTCCTCTTTTTTTTAAATCATAGGGTAATAAAAAGAATGAATCAGATAAAGTCACCGGTCCCCAAGAACTCGACCAAGCGTGAAACCCTTCTTTTGTATGTAGGAAGTAGAAGCGTGCAGGTGGTGGTGAGATTGTGAGAAGGGCTCTCGTGTTGGGTAGCGGGAGGTATTTAAAGAGGCATGCTCCGCTTTGCCCTTTTACGTGTGTGGTGTGGACGCGGGCGCTTCGCGAGCAGTCGTGGTTTTTTGGCGTTGGCGTTTCTACAGCGGCCGAGAGCGCTGTAATTCAGTGGGCTTGATGGAATTTAGGTGCTTAACGCGGTTCTGGATGGGGCGCGTTGAGTGGTGATGTGGGCACCCGTGTCGGTGTATCGATAAGGATGACGTTCGCTGGACGCGCTGAGTTATAGTGGCTGCGTTTTAGATCCCTGCTTGACATGCTTGATGTCTCATGTGTAACAGTCTCGTTTTCTTTTTTTGCATATCCCCTTTAATGCTGTCTCCAACTCAATATCTCCCTGCTTCAATTGCACGTTTTTAATACAGTTGCGAAGAAATGCCGTTGAAGTCTTAACGGGAACTGTTGTAGAAGCCAGCCTCCTGTCTTGAGGCGTTCAACCTCCAATTTCTTCAACACGTCTCCACCATTGAATCCATCGAGACTGGCCTCGCGTTTGGAGACTTGTAGACCAATCCCTTTTAATAAAAATCATAAAAGAGTCTGGCTGGGATTATTTGCCTTGCTTTTTATTCGCCTTTGGGTTCTGTAGTTATGCAGAATATCCACCTTTGAAGATTCTTTTCAGGGTTTAGTGAGCAGCACGTCTTGTCCTTGGTTTCATGATGGGCTTGGGACCGTGTGTACGTTTTGATGCATCGCGCTCTGATACTGAGTGAATGCTGCCATGTTTCGAGTATAAATTTGGATTTAAAGCCCAGGTCAGCTTCGATGGCCTGTTCGTGGCCCTGAGGCTTCAATTGAGGTCGCCAGTAAACACTTGGCCAACCTTTATGTCTGCTGCGCTGATCAGAACGCCCACTCTGATCATTAGCTCAGTAATACATACAATGCCTATCATTTCTTGACAAATATAATAATCGCGTCCATGTGGCATTTGGCAAGCTCGTCAGTCGTTTATCTGATCAGCCCTACGCCACAGATCGAGCCACGACACGACATACGCGCCTTGATCCATACCAAGCTTGACCAAGGTACCCTACATCGTTTTTATATCAGGAGAAAACTTTACAAAAACATGCTAGAACTAGCATCTTTGAATACAAAACGGAAATAATTGTTTTTGTCTCTATCAATTGTGTCTAGAAAGACATTTTTGCTGTAAATTTGCTGTCCTGGGCTAAATAATAAGCTGAGCTAGTTAATCGTCCAAAAGTTCGTGATAGCTTCACTTCTTCTCCCCGAGACTGTTCTAGAACCGTACCTTTTGGTTGTCCCAGTTGGAGCCTTTTTTCTTCTCCCTTACCACGCATTAGGGGATTAATTCCTCCACGCCGACAAATACTACGCCATAAAAGAGTTAAAGTGAGGTTCGTCTCTGCTTGCACTCAGAGCATTTTGAAGGATCAGCCCCCTTCTGCTCGTGCTTCACCTCTCGGCGACACTCCTTCCCCTTCTTGTAGTCATTGCAGAGCTTGTCATGGAAGTCGATGTTGACACAGTGGCCGCACTTTCGGCATGTTATTGTTGTGATGAAGTGTTTACACATGTTGGTCTGGTGTTAGTTGGTGTTAGAGTCTGAAGTTGTAGGGATATCGATGTTGGTTTGAGATGTTAGTAATGGTTGGAATGAAATGAACAGGCATCCGGTGTGTTCCGTGGGGGAGAGACTGACTATTTATAGTTTTTTTTTAAGGATGTGATGTTATGAAGTTAATGCCTTGAGGTGCATAAGTCATCTCATGCTCACTCGCCATGTTTCGGGCATTGAACTGAGGTTACTGTACGCTGTTCTCTTGTTTAGCAATTGAACAAAGAACATCCGGAGTAAGTTAATGTCTACCGTTGTCATGTTCACTCATAACATATCGCATAATGAACAAAGAGTCAGGCTTGGCAGTTGAGGCTCAAAGCAATTTGCGCTACCAATGAACAACTAATGGGATGATATTGTCTTTTGTTCTGCATCCACCGCTGCAAATGAACAGCTGAGAAGTGATGTCGTCCTGATACACTGACATCATCCCTTAATCCCGTATTTCCAATTTCCACAACATCAGATCTGGGTTCAGCTCCGGATCAGTCTCACTGCAAAGCACAAGCTCCCTTTCCGGCACCGCATCTTGAGGACGAAAATCAGGGTCATCCTCAGTTGCCTCAGACAGTCCTCTTAGCCAGCACCGGGTGATAGCACGCCGAGCCGTCGCAATAATAGCCTCTTCGTTGTATTTCTCCACAAGCCTCTTCTCACGCTGGTTGTAAATCTCCACCAGATCCTTCTTCAGACGCCTGACGTCGAAGCCTTCAGTCTTCTGGATGTACCTCTCCTCTACGGGCATGCCATCGGCGTCACACCAGAGGAATCCGGTCTTGTCATTCTCGTCGCGCTGCACCATGAGGTAGGCTATCCCGTTCTTCTTGCGGTTGGCAGATGTGGGAACGTTAGGGAGATCCTGTGTGAAGTGGCCGACTTCAAGAGCGGACTAGGAGAAGTTGTAGATGGGTGGTTCAGGCAAGAAGACTCGGTCGCCGGGTTTCCAGTTGTGGAAGACAAGTGCAGAACGGCGTTCAACCTCTGCAGCCACGGCTGCCTCATCGTTGAGATCGATATTGTTAGGCATAGTGGTGCTGGTGAGGTCAGTATCTTGTCCTTGATCCACGTGCAGTGACTTACGAGATAAGGGGAATATCTTGGGGACTGTTTGTTAATGTCTGTAGAGTCGAGAGATGAAAGTCTCACAGCGTTGAGATGAGTTGAAGAGGGAAGAAGACTTTCAAGGGAAGCATCTGTTATAGAAAGGTAATACCTGCCTCGTATGCCATAGAGGCACTTTCTATTTTGGCGTAGCGGTGACCTTCTAAATCTGTGCTGTGAGGCTTAGCTCATAGTAACTGTCACTGGAAACAATGGAAGCCGTTTTGAACTAAGATTAACGTGGATTTACTAGGTATCTAGGTAATTAGGGCATATCTCATACATCATAAACCTGTTACGCCTCAACAAGAGTAACCTTTGTCTCCTCCTTCAAGTCCCGACTGCTGAATCCAACACGGATAGTAAACTCTCCCTTAGGGATAAGCCATTTCTGAGAAATGATGTCCCAGTAGCTGAGATCACGACGCATCAGCTCGAAGTTAACACTCTTGCTCTCGCCAGCCTCAAGGAAGACCTTGTCGAAGCCACGGAGCTGCTTGGGTGGTGTACCGGCAGGAGCGCTGTCGGGGAATGTCACGTAGAGCTGGGGAACAGTGGCACCGGCGACCTTTCCAGTGTTGGAGACGGAGACAGTCACGTTATAGATGGTCTCCCAGAGGGCGGGGTTGCCGCCGGGCTGCACAGGGAGGTCCTCGGGCTGGGAGGTAATGTCGGATGCGAGAGGCTCAGCGGAGATGTCGGAGATCTCGAAGGTTGAGTAGGAGAGACCGAAGCCGAACTCGTAGCGGACGGAGATGTTGTGCGCATCGAAGTAGCGGTAGTCAATCTCGAGCTTCTCGTCGAACCAGGACTGCCAGTCCTCCTTGCCGGTGGTGTTGACGGCAGTGGTAGGAGGAGCGTTGTAATCGGTGCCGTTGAAGGCGATGGTGTAGGGAAGACGGCCAGAGGGGTTGACGTCGCCATAAAGGAGATCAACAAGGGAGTTGCCAGACTCCTGACCGGGGAAGTGGGCGGCGAGGATAGCAGTGACGTTGGGATGGTCAGCCCAAGGAAGAGTGTTGATACCAGAAGAGTGAGTGACGACGACAGTGTTGTTGCAGTACTTGGCGACAGACTCGACAACATCGTTGCCGTCCCAGTCAACGGAAAGGTGTTCACGATCGGCAGCCTCCTCAGCCCAAGTCTTCAAGAAGACAAGGCAGACATCGGGAGTAGCAGGGATCCAGAGATCAGTGACGTTGGTGGTAGCGATGAGAGTGTTGTTCATCCACTGCTGAACGAGAGTGCCGTCCTGCTTAGCACGAGCATTGATGGCAGCAAGAGGCGAAACAAGGTATGTCAAACGGCCGGTTCCAGAACCACCACCAGCGACAAGGGTGCCGAATTCGTAGTCCTTCTGGTTGTAGAAACCCTCGGTGATATCACCGGCATCGTTACCAAAGACGGCGATGGACTTGGGCTTCTTGAGGGGAAGTGCGTTCTTCTCGTTCTTGAGGAGGACGGTGGACTCGGCGCCGTGCTTGCGGATCAAGTCGCCGTGGTTACCGCGGACATCACGGCTGCGCTCACCGGTGAGGTTGAACTCGCGGAACCAGGTGCTCTTAGGGCTAAAGGTGTTGAGATCGCCGCTGGAGGGGTCGACAGAGGGATAGTCCTTGTCCTGGCCAAGCCAGAAGTAGGGAGTCATGATACGGGTGATCATGTCGTTGACGCGGGTCTCGTCGAGGGTGCCGTTGTTGACGGCACGGGTGAGGTTGCCACCGAAGAATGACTTGGTGAAATACGTGCCGTATGCACCAATACCACCGGGCATGTCCATGTCGAGACCGCTGTTGATGGCAGCAACACCGGAGTGGGTAGCACCCCAATCAGACATGACGTAGCCCTGGAAACCAAGCTCATCTCGCAGGATACCATTCAGGACCTTTGAGTTCTGGCAGCCGTAGGAGCCGTTAAGACGCTGGTAAGAGCACATCATGCTAGAAGCCTTGGCGTGGACAGCATTGGCAAAAGGCCAGAGGTAGAGCTCGTGCATGGTTCGGTCATCCATGTTAGACGATAGAGCCTCCTTGTCAACCTCACCAATATACCCGTCCTTGACAAAAGTAGGGTTTCGCATAACCTCCTGCTCGTTACCGATAAAGTGCTTCGCAGTAGCCTGAACACCAGCATCCTGGTGTCCCATGATAGTCTCCTCCATCGCAATACCAGTGAGGTAAGGATCCGGCGAGAAACCCTCCCAGTTACGACCAGAGTAAGCTGAGCGTCCTAGAGGACCGGCGACAGGACCAAGGAGGATGTGAGCACCCTTGGCCTTGAACTCTTGACCCATTGCCAAACCGCGCTGGTAGAGGAGGTCCTTGTCCCATGATGAAGCAGCTGATACACCAGCGGGGAAGACACTGGCGTAGTCTGCTACACGAATGGCGAGGGGACCGTCGTGGAGACATAAACCGTTGAAGTTGAGACGGGGAATGGCGACGATGTTGCCGACGCAAGGACCTGGAGTTCCTGTGACCATGTCGGCCTTTTCCTCGAGTGTCAATTGGGAGACAAAGTCTTGAGCCTTGGCAAAGGCATCTTCCCAGCCCTTGCCAGTAGCATTGTCTACAATCGTCAGCACAACCACGACTCAATTGATGGAGTTGGTGAACGTTACTGGCAGGGTAATGAGGCGAATGGCCGTACTGTCCAAGAATAGTGGTGTTCTTAGGCTGAACCCAGCTAAAAGCATCTTCAGCGCGGTCACTCGAGTCGTAGGCTTGGGCATTGACACCCGCGGCCAAGAGACCCGAGACCAACACAGATCGAATGCTAGCCATTGTGTGAGAGAAGAGATGAATGGCGCCCAGTGGTGATGATCTCTTTCATTTCTGTGAGGCTACCAGCTACAACTTATATATTCCCAGCACCGGCTACACTTTCCGTTCCCTCGGCGATCACCAGTCCAACCTCTTGCTCCTCCTGTACAAAACTTGCGTGTCTGTCGTCATTGCAAAATTCTGTGTAAGTGTTAGCGTCGGCTTCGATTATTTGCTCCCCCCCGCAGGAAGGAAAAACGACTCACTAGCTCACATGGACGGTGCGGAGTAGCATTCTCCTTCACTTTCACGATGCGAGCCCGTCGTGTGATGCCATTCCCAGTTTAATCTCCATCGGCCAACTACCGCTTCCTCGAATCTACCGCAGCTTAGCCGCAGCGTCCAATGGAAGATATCCCCGGGTGTTGGTGATGGTGTCATGCCCCAGGTTTACCACTCCACAGAAGGAATAATACGGCCGCTATCTGACCGAGGATCCGATGTTCTCCCAGCGAGAGTTATACTGAGTCTGTCAATTGAGTTAGCCTATGCATCTCAATTACCGGGGATGGCTCTCGAGTCTGGGGGAGACAGCTTCTTCTCCGCAATTCAAATCGGCCCTGTTGTGGGCTCGCACGCTTCGTTCATGCGGAGAAATTAGGTCGCTCTTTAACGTTGATGGAGATCGGAATCAAAACTCATACGAGCTGTATACCTCGAAACAGGCGTTGACCACACGTGAACCTTGGTTTCTTCCTTGTAACTGTTATTTCAAGGTTTGTGAGTCTTTTTTCCCTTCTCCACGATAATTCTTTTGACGTGAACCCGTTTATCGACCCAGGACAGTGGCCTGGTGACGCTGATGTTACAGTGGCTTCGGCCCGGAGTCGTTACCGTTCAGGCCATCATGACGGGATGAAATGTATTTTATCTGGGTTATAACGTTGTCAGCCACACGACAAGTCGATTGCTCTCACTAATATCTTCGTATTAGTTCCGCATCTCGGACGATATCTAAACTCCCGTTTATAAGTGCCGTTCTGCTTTGATGCTCTTTTTCAATCGGCGTATACTCGGCCATAGTATTCTAAAGGTGCATGACTTTATTCCCATCATGGACAGCCACGAACTGTCAGTGGGTGATTCGGGTTTATCTTTACGTCCGAAAAGTCAATCGACTTTTACCAGTCTTGTGGTCATGTTCATGGTCTAGGTTGCATTGGGGAAATTGGGTTCTTCTGACTCGATGAATTACTGCACCTCCACATTTCTGAGTAAGGAAGTTGGTAGCGTTCATCGTTGGTCGGATGTGACGATGCTTTGAGAGTAGCCTCGGAATTGGCCATGGCGATCCCTGCTGGAAGAAATTGTTGGAACCGTCCTAACAGACTTTCGGTGAGTGATCCCCGCAATGTTGAGATTAATTGTTGAAACAATGGAAATGTGAAAGATACAGCCGGTATCGCAGACTTACACGAAGCCAGTAGTGAGTTTAAAGTACGGACCTGAGGTTATGGGAATCTCGGTAGCTGACAAGGTACGATGCTTACATCACAACATTCACTTTCACGCCTCATTAATATAATATTGCAGAGAATAGACCAACAGAGATAGTCTGTTACATTTATCTAATGACATAACCAAGAGCACCAATAAACGGACAAAGGTCAACTAAAGCTCCTCCTTCAGGGTAACCATCCCATCGCCAAGCTCGCCTTGCCCAGTGAAATCTAGCCTCAGTTCCATCTCCATCTTCTGGCTCGGCGACGGGAACTCTGCCTCAAGTAAAACTCCGGGGTTGGGCAATCTCCACTTCCAACCTTGGACCTCAACATTGCGCTTGCTTACCATCGCAACGCTTGCAAAACTGGCCAGGAACATAAAGAGTTGTATCCTCTGGCTCTTCGAGACACTCTTTTTCTTCCATGAAGGTCGCGGGGTTCCGAGGACACTTCAGACTTTCATCTACAAGTTGCAGGCGCAAATTACACATCACATGGTTCACCAAGACAAGAGGGCATAAGGACTTGTGGGAGGTGTAGTCGATGAGATGGCGGCAGGAGTCGCATATGGTAGCGGTGCTGGATAGTTGGCACATTTTGGCGAGTTTGATTTGGCGAGGATGTTGGTTTGTGTTGTTTGTGTTGTGAGGAGTTGACTCTTTGTGTCAGTTGAGTATGTGGAGTTTGTGGACAATTGATGATGAGATACGTTGGCAATTCAAGTAGGGGAACCTTTTATATTTAGAGACGAGCGATGTTTATTGTGTCTTCATGGGTACATAGGAGAATCCGAGCTGATCGAGTAAACGTGTTGAAGGAATTGATGTTTCGACCGAACAAGGTAGCTGGGCACTCAGGCAGTTTGCATACAAACCCTTTCGTTCGTGCGAACAAGACAACGAACTTGACCCCAGCCCATAAATATATCCTCTAGATGCTGGTTCAAACAGAACACAACAGCTATGAACTCGTCCTCTGGCCAAACAATCAATCAACTGTCCGCCCTTCCTTTCCCCTTCTCCTTCGTCCTCGCTTCCTTGCACTGCAAACACTCCTCCTCGTGAATATAGATTGTGTCATGCTTTGTTGTCGTGACGCATGTACCAGGTCTTTTCTCCAGAAAATGAGCGCATTTTGTTTCTTCCATGGGCATGGAGACGAGGTAGGAGCACTTCCTACAGAGATAGCCTGTACTGTGGATAGTGCACATTTGGAGCTTTTGGCGGATAAGAGGGGCAAAAAAGAAGAGAATTAATATCTCATTATTGAGTATTGAGAAGTGTGTGAGAGAAAGAAGCTGCTCTGTTGTTTATGTAAAGTCCTTATCTTGAAGTGTTTCACCGAAAAACCGTTGAGTTACCGACTGCTGTGCTTTGTATCACAGACTGCGGGTACATCCTTCCACAAACCCTCATCCCAAGAGAAACAGCATCACCGAGACCTGAAATGCAAGATCTTGATAAGTAATGAGCTATCTAAGGTACCTGAGGTTCAAGCAAGTAGGTACCTACGCCGTATGCTACCTATGCCTAGACCTTAGAACCAAACCTCTAGATCTTACGCTTAACTCCCCTCTGACCCTCTTTCTTCTTCTTAACACAGTCCTTGCAATTCTTCTGGTCTGAATGAATAGTCGACGGTATTATCCTTTTCTCTACACAAGCTCTGCCCGATTCCTTGGCAGAGCTACACTTTTCGGTTACGGTTTCATAGTCGATGATGTGGTCACAGACTCGGCAGCGGTATTTGGTGAAGATTAGGTTGCACATATTGAATGGTGGATTAATTGCGAGTGGAGAGATTTGTATGAGGGGAGATACGAGAGGAGAGATATGATAGGAGAGTAGGGGGCTTGAGTTACGGAGTTATATATGCACAACAACGTTGGAGGGTCTGAGTGTCACGGTGGCTTTTCATTCTATCGTCGGTGTCCAAATGTGTCACGGTAAGGAAAAGAGTTGAGTCAACATGTCAGACTTGTGCAATGTTTCACGGCCATGGCTATCAACCAAAGTCAACAAATAGTATTGAGAATTTCGCTCTAAGATTGCTTCACTACCCAATACACCCATGTTGTACCGAAAGTCCAAGGTCAATCCAGTCATGATTCAAAGCCTCAGGACCCTCTAAGCATGCATCTTTCATTCCCCCTCCGCCTCAGTCTTGCATTCCTTAGCCTTAGCTGCCTTGGCCTTGCACTGGGGACACTCGGAAGCATCGATTAGGGTAGTTGTCTGCATAAGCTGCTTCTTGCATGGCTTCTCAACATTGTTCGCCTCCTTGCAAGGAGCTGTTATTGGTATGGCGGTTTGATGACCGCATGTCTTGCAGGTGAGACGAGTAGTGTGAATGAAACACATGGTTGAGCGTAGAGTTTGTTGTCAGCAGTGATAGAGTGTCTGTTGAGTGCTGAGTGAAGAGATAGATTGCGAGATAAATTGGAGAGCTGGGAGATGGGATGGAGGCGGGTGCAGTGGTATTTATACTTCTGGCTCTGAGCGTTTGTATCTTGCTCATTAAAACAAGGCATTTAATCACAATAAATATTGATAAGGAGTCAGAGTATTGTCAGTCAAACTAAACCGGCCTTTGTATAATCATTCCGGACCCCAAAGACTCACAAGACTACCGTCTCCTAAGCGAAGCAATAAACAATCATGAAAATGATCAGATGATATCAAACGCTGCTACTATTCATGGACCTGAAGAGCAACAAACCACTGCTCCAAGCTATTCCTTCTTCAACTTTACAGCTCTGCAAACCTTGCACCCCAATTCACTCTCCTTTTGCTCACCCCTATATGTGTACCGTTTGAGAGAACGTTCCCCCTTATTTGCTTTATTGCATTTCTGACGATCAATGTCAGTTCTAATATGATTGCCGCATTTGCAGCATGCTGTCTTGAAGTGGTAGACAATGCACATTGCGAGTAGTAATGCGAGCCAATCGCTAGTGAAATAGTTGTCAATATGGATTGTTTGAGCGTAGAGTTGCCGAGTGTTTGAGCACATTTGTTTAGTCTGGATGAAAGGTATGGGGAGGGGCTATATACTCGTTTACTAGCTGCTAAGCACAGAAGTTACTTGGTAGGTAAACCTGGCGACATGAGGTGTTGTTGATAATCACCCTGGTCTTTGGCGTGAGTAGTGGTCAAAGCCAGAACCTTCTCGCATTTCCATAGACAGCTTTCAATCACTATATCTGATACTGCTATAACAGATAAATGATCTAAATGTAATAAAAATCAGCCAAAGGCCATTGCAATACTTGAGACTTGGTGAAAATACGTAGAGGGCATGACAAAAGTTAAAAGTTCGGAATTCAATAGTGTTTCATTATCCCTAGAGCCAGCTTTAGAATACGTTTCCGGGCTTCCAAGCAGATATCTTGCCTGAGTTGACGGCCAGAATCTCTAAAGTACCCTATGTAATTGTCTGACGTGCTATCAAAACACATAACCCAACCGCCCCAGCCTTCAGAGAGAGGCCAGAAACCCCCATTCATTTCTTCTCACCCTTCTTCCCATCACTTGAGCAATTGGAGCAGTTGCTCACGGAAACAGTCTTCCTGACATATACATTCTCCTGCCTGCATTTGGTAGTGCCATAATTTTGACACTTGTCTCGCTTGAGATTCGTGCCGACAGTCTCGCCACAGCTGACACAGACCTGAGTGGTGTTGATCATGCGACACATGGTGAATGGTATAGAGATGGAATCTGTGGATGAGTTGTAGTGAAGGCTGGGTTGTAAGTTGGGAGGAAGGTTGGGGATTGAAAGATAGGGTGGTTTGGAAAAGGAGAGGAGGCGGGCTGCATTTATACTCGAGATCATGGTAGGCAGGCCGTGAGTGGTCGCGAGGGCGTTCATGAAGGGACAGGGAAAACTTCTGAACACGGAGACATTCATTGTATAATGGCTTTGTTGTGTTGAACAAGGCTGATTCAGCTTGTGTGAAGTTCTAAACAGATACCTACAAAGAGAATAATAGGATATGTGTTCTGAATCATTTGACACGAGCTGGTCGGCGCCAGAGTTGTTGTTTCAGTGACAGAGACTGGTAAATACCTGGACTTAGGTCTAGCATGCTCGGCCGTCAAAATGCAGCAAATTCATCAGGAATCCAATCCCTGTTGCCAAAGCCAAGATATCCTCGCAGCTGATCTTTCATCCTTCTCGAGATAATAGAATCTCTGATCCCCCTTGATAAGAAAAGTCTTTTTTGTAGTTTGGGTTTGGGCTTCTGTGTCTCATTGCAGACGGCCAACGTGAAAATCTATCCGTAGTTAGCAGATATCCGCGAATCCCCTGCGCAAGCCACTTACCTCAACCCCCCTAGAAAGATGCTCAACGTCCACCGTACATAAGTCTCAGGTGTCGCATGATAGTAGATGTACTGCCCTGCCGAGGCTGCGTCAAAAAGGGGACCTGGCTATCCGGCGGGAACGAGGCGCACAAGATGCAGAGGGCGGGCTCGCACTTGAAGCTCAGGTTCAGGTCGGTCTTTCCGCAGCGCTTGAACTGCAGATAGAGCGGGCACTCTTGACACTCGATCTCTTCGTAGATCTCGTTGTTGCAGCGCATGCAGTAGAAGACGCGGGTTATGGCTACGCACATAGTGGCGGTTGGTAATGTGATGTCGTGATGGTTGTTGATTTCTGGGGATGATGGGAAGAGAGAGGCAGACAGCGATCTCAGAGGGAAAGATTATTTGAAATATCATTTCAGAACTCACGATATCTTTGTTAGGTTTGGATGCCTGAAGTGAAGAAATGCAGTGCAGTGTTTGGCACTGCCGCCTTATTGAAGAGAATAGCAGACAGGCCAGCCACCGCCACCCAAGCGAAAATAAAATAGGAGCGAGAGTATATTCTATCCCCCAAATGAATTCAAATGCAGCTACAGGTACGATAAATGAAGACAATCCCTATGGCATATTCCCGCGTTGGCCTGCTACCGCCTTGTGATAACAACTTCAATCGGAGGATGTGGCTGATCACGCGCCAAGCACTCTTCACAGATCTCCTCCTGATTCCATAACGTCACTGGATATTCATTCCCACAGGATGCGAATAGCCGGCTTCTCGTTTCACTGGCTTTCCTGCATAAAAGACCGTGCTTCTCAAAGTTCCACCGGTTCCCGCAGACAGGGCACATGTAATGAATTGTTAGATCGTGGCACATTTCGCGATGCTAATTGACTTGGTTTTCTTTTTTCCCTTGTTGAAAGAAATGCTGTTGAGTGTTGGAGATTGAATCAAAGAAGTTATGCCTTGATAGGATCTGAGAGCGTTTTATAGGTATTTGGCAGTCTGCGAGCAGGTGAAAATCAAACAATATGACAAGCTATGAGAATGCTTTTTTGAAGGCACTCAACGACAAACCTTAAGAATGAGAGCAAAGCCATCGCCCAGATTCACTGCATATTGCCAGTGCAGATGATGGGAGATGTGATTCGTTAAAATATCCCGATAATGTCGCAATGTGGGCTTTGTACTAGGATAGTAAATACAATTACAATACATTACAAGTCAACGGTATACGGGGCTCAGAGAAAACTCAACTATACTATTCATTGCCACAGAGCTAAACTGCCACACAACCGTTGCTAAAAACAAACACCTCACACAAGCCACATCTTATAAATCCCTAGTGGGATCCTTACATATCATGGCCCATATCTCTAACCCCTGGATAAGGTGGATGTAACCGGGGGAGAACAAAGTGCTCAGGACCAGGAAGCTCCGGCTCCTTAGGGCTGGCACAGATTCTACATGTCTCCTGATAATTCCATATCATTTCTGAGTACGTGCTCCCGCACGACCCGAAGACTCCTGTTGAAGAACGGTAGGCTCGCTGACAACTCAGGCCGTGTCTGTCATGGTCGATTCTGTTGCTGCAAACTGAGCACATGTAGTTGACTGTTACGTGGTAGCACATTGTGAGGGGAATTGGGTTTTATTGAGTTGTGGGTTTGGGATGTAGATACACAGACTAGGCAGCGTTGAAATTCGCGGCTGGAGGGTCGAAGAGGAACGTAGGACAGAGGGGATTTATAGCCATCGTTGAGGGTGGTGACGGTGAATAACAAATTAGGTATCAAATCCTGACTCTCAGTGTTGAAGAAGGCCAGTTGAGGTCTTGATGATGATATCCGTTGGCGATTGTGAAAGCGTTGTAGTCGTGATGTGCCGTTGCCGAGCCCGTTACTTCCCAGAGCAAGCAAACATTGATCATCATCTACATTCAGCAATTTCTCAAGCCAACTGTGTCTTGGTTTCACCGTCAAGCGTAACCTTGTTCCACTTCCTATCATCAGGCGGACACTGCTGACAATATTCCGACACGGTCGCAACGACTCCGTCGTCCGTGTATCCACACGATCCCATAGACTTTGACTCCGTCTGCTGAGCAACCTGACAAATCTCCCATTCATACCCTTTCTTGAAGCATTCGCGGCAGTACATGCAGTAAAAGTGCGTAAAGTGTTCAGTGCACATGATGAATGTTTGCTGTGATTGGCTGTTTGGCGCTCGTGTGTACTGGTGACACAGAAACGCAGTGATTAGAGATAAAAGTGTCAATAGATAAAGGATGTTGCATATTTTTGCGCTTGGTGGCTTGCGAGGCTTTTTGAATCACAGAATTGTAAGCAAACAATGCCCGCGGCTAACATACCAAGACCCTGAAAAGCCTCACTAGGCATCCATGCAGCAGGGGTATGATTCAGCTGCACAAAATAGGCAAATCATGTTTTATCAGCGTCCCAGTTACACTGAAGTACCAAAAGAGGCCTCTCCAATTACAGGGATGCACGTGTAGGTGCAACTCTGAATAGTTGGGGATTTCTGGCCCCCGACTGCCAAAACAGGGGTTTTGAAAAGGTCGCTTGATTTCACGGCCGGCATCACACGAATCAAGCTGTGTGATTGTCAATTTGACGCCCGTTACCGTGATTAGAACAACTATATCACATGTCAGTATTGGGCTGTTACTATTGTTCTGAAAGAGTACGAGAGGAGTTACCAGTGATCAGAAGGGGACGACATGCAGCGCAACACCATGATGCTCTCGTGTCTGCACGGGATGACTTGGGATTTCCTCAAGTGGAAAGACGTCCGTCACGATGACTGTGTGCTACAACTAACCAATGCTAGCTCTGCACAAGGAGTCCAAACAGTGGGCGGCTGTCTAATGATGGGTTCAGCCCGCTAAAAGGTTGAACAATGCAGCTGAAGAAAGTCGGTACTACAGTACTGGTAATACAAACATCAGAAAGGCTCATGAAGAGTCTGGCATACGCGATGAGAATTTGGGTATAAAGGGAGCCACAGAGAGCAAGAAAAGAGCTTTAGCGAGGCATAGCGACGATTGGAAATCAAAGACAGCCTAAACTATACAGAGCGTTACGGGACATCCGGGTTCCATGCCAACTGGAGAGCATGTTTGTCCCTCGGACAGAAGTATCTACGTTCTCGGCTTGAGATGTTCGGGGTCCAAGTGGAAGAACAGCACAACCCCCGCTATATATACCTGGGGTAGTTTATGCACCAGCAGCACAGATGCAAGAAGCTGAAAGGTCCGAGGCACTACCAGAAAGGAGTCAACATACTGATACTACCGGCACCTGATACTATTTCTATAGAACATATTCGAAGAGGGACCTTTGTTGGCTTGTTAGACACACCAGTAGCAACGAGATCAACATCCCTGCCTCTTAGTACTATATACAGTTGCTCAATATATCTTGGCCATATCCAGAACCCAAACCATGTGCCGAGAGAATTACTTCCAGATAAAGTGTGGGGTTTGCGAAAAAGACCTGGGAATCGATACGACACTCGATCTTTGCCAAGCTGGCCATTACTTTGAAGACTATGAACTTTGTCCGAATGGCGTTCACAGTCTTTTAGAATTCGTTGAGGTAATGTGTTTAAACTGTAGGAAGGAAGAGGACATAATGGATACTGACGAATTGGCAGACATGTTGTCTACAAATCTATAGGCCTTGGGGATTATCAGAGCAGGACTACGCTGGCGAATCTGTCTGAGCTGTGAGTGAAGGGGAAGTGTTGGGTTTGAACGAAGATCAGGAATTACAAAGGACATACAGTATAACATGGTCACGGACGGCGCGATGGTAGACTGCATATATCACTTTACTTAAGAGCTCAAATTTATAAGAATGCATCTGAGAACCGACTGTTACAAAATAGGTGAAGTACCATGATATTGCTCAGAGTTTCTTGAACGAGAGAGCCTTTGTCGGTAGCAGGAAATGACCTATCCGAAACGTGAGCCTCTTCATCATTGTATTATTTGAATTATATAAGAAAAGAAACAAAAGAGAACTCTGGTCAAGTGACCTAGAAAATACCAGCTCACGATAAAAGGGGTTCTCACCGTAGAGTAGCACGGCCAGCCACATGAGGCCGTCTCCAAGGTTTCAATAGAAAAGAACACTTTTGCTAGCTATGTAACTAACCAAGGATGAGACACGATAGGAGAGGAATTTACTATGGTATCGCTGAGGTTAGTCACTCATGGATCAGCCGCAGCTGAGTGAACATATGTAATCTCCCAGGCTGAATAAAAGTCAGCAGCCCTGAATAAGGAGAACATCAGTCATTTAAACGCACGACGGGCAAGTCGCCTGTAGCCCCATGGGAAATCACCCTTTTGACTGTAACGACAGAAACTCAAACATGCCTCGAATCAAAAGGTGTGCTGGAAGACTAACATCGAGGAGCACTGCGAAAGCCACGGCGATCTGCTACGCACAGGATTTAAGCTTGACAAGTGCGCAGGATATGAGGAGAAAGGGACCTGCGAGAATGGTCTCAGGCAGCTGTCACTTTTGAGGCTATCTACCCTCTCTCTATGCAGTTTAGTATGCTCAAGGATAGTTCAACTACACAGACCAAAGCTCATTTCTAAGCCACTATGCTGAAAAGCGTTGCCGCTCCTTACTAGGAACAGCCTGACCTACCTAGCTTCCCCGCTTACGGATCCAAGTCATCCATGAACAGACCCATAAAAAGCGTACTTCGATGTACGTCTTTTATGGGTCTCCTTCACGAGGAGTGAAGGGGGAGTGTAAGAAGTGTAGGGAGCTCCGGGAAGAACAGGATCGTGTGGCGGCGCTCAATGCGTTGCTGGAGACGGGTAAGTGATGGTGAGTGACATGCAGTTAGAACTGAGATGAAGTTGGATAGGAGCTGGTCATATGAGAATCACCAGATTCATATATTATACACGAGCACTTGGTTGAGATGAAGCAAAAATGATGCATATTCATGCGCAGAGAAATTATCGCAGCGCATTTGATTGCAGTGTAGATCATCAGTCTTTCAGCCTCTAGAAATAACTATAAGTACTCATGTTCCCCCTGAGACTGAAGTCATATTCCAAAATATCGATATCCTGCTCTACCTCCTACAACGGCCACTAGTACGATCATCCTGCAACAATTCACCGGAAATTCAAAAGCTCCCCAAGACACCGACAAGATGTGCACTTACGAACATCCCTTATGGGTTTGCATGGACTGCGGTAAGCAGACACCTGGACGTGCTAAAGTTACTGATTGTGTTTACCTGGTCCCTGGTCGACGATGTCCCAGAGCCTATCATGTGGATAATCTTATCCGCTCTTTATGCTGGAGATGTGAGGAGATCAGACGCAGGAGAAATCGTACGGGGCGATAGACGGGAGGCTGGACTTGGTTGATCTGCTACCTGAGCTGGTCATAGAGATGATGGGGGTATCTTATGAAGTGCAATGTCACTGGTCATTAGGGTTGACTTGGTATGGCCGAAGATATATTCCTAAAAAGAATAGATCAATGAATCAGTCAAAACGCTGAAACTAACTTGATATTGACTTCTCTAGTTTGTTGGTGATCAAAGGTTCTTAACGACATGCTGCAAGTATCAATAACACGTCGAGAGTGAGTCTGTGCTCCAAACATGCTTTATCGCTATATTTAAAAGACCAACTTGGCATTATCTATCCTCTCACTCCGTATATAGGAAGGTTTCTGATGAACTTCCCACCTGATGAGCAATATAAATGGTTGACAGGTTAATATGTCGAACTTGAACTTTCAAAAGTAGTAGTAGTGCTTAAAAGAAGAGATGTGCACAGTAACCAAACATGCTCAGCATTGCAATGACTACGGTAGCTACATCAACGACTGGAATACTTTGAGAGACGCAGAGTTCCCCCAAGACCCTGATAAAAGCTGGATGGGTATCATGACAACCAGAAAACAACATGGTGGACGGAAATGCGCAAAGTATATAGAGATGTTGGACGGGATAAAGAGACGGCCGAGGCGGTGGTAATTGGAAGGAGTTACTAGTCCCTAGTAGTTAAAATGAATGTTGATATCACTTAAGTCGTAATTGAAGTTTGATAACCAGTGACACGATATCTCTAACGGTGATTACTGCTGGTGGAAGCGCTGAGCCATGCGTGGCAGTGACCAGCAGGGCAAACGAACTTCACTTTAGGCCTGTAGCTTTCACTGTTTGATACCTATAGCTGAGTATTCAAAGTGACTAAGGTATCCATTGCCTTGTGAGTCTACTCTTCTACTTCATCTGAACAAAAAAGTCCCTGATTCTCGAACCCGCCGAAGCAAGCCACAGCAAAACATCAGCAGAATCATCTGCAATCAGCACACGTCGCGGAAACCATATCACATTTTCAGGGACTCTCTAAAACTATATCAGTAAGTATTTGCCCCTTCAATCCGATATCTCTGGCCTTTCACTCCCAGAAGCTGACGCAAGAAGATCCTCACATTCCCCGAAGCCGACAAAATGTGCGAGCAAGTCACGACAGTCCGCCGCTGCACCACCTGCAGACAATACAAGGGCGAGATCATCCGCAACATCAACTGCGACAAAGTATCAATCTACAAGCTCGGCCTCTGCCGCAATGGGATGAGTTACCGCGAAGTCACCGAAGACATTGAATGCGCTGAATGCTACACCAAACGCGAGCGGGAAGTTGAGGCTGATAGACGAAGACGATGGCTCGCGGCATGGCCTGAGGCTGAGCCGGAGGTTGAGAACGAGAAGAAGGATGAGGACAAGGAGGAGAAGGAGGATGATGGAGCAAGTGTGGCAACGGATGATATGACGGTGAATAGTGAGGAGTCTTGGAGTGTTGTCTGAGGGACTTTCTTTGACATTATGGAGTGTTGACTTGCCAGGTGAAGGATACGAAGCTACTCAGTTTACACCCTACAAGCCATGAACAAGAGAGATGCCACGGCTCTCCAAACGAGATGTAGCATAATCGTGTCTGATTGTTGCTGTTTGTGCGAAAGTCATGGGCGGCCCACTAGTGATACAGGGCCCTTCAGAGATGGTTACCAGTTGATGCTCAAAGGGTTTCTGAATATAAAGTCTTGGTCTTTCCATCCTCATTATCGATCTTCAGTAGTACCTAAGATACATGGAATCATGTCACCGGCAGTCACGCTTAGCCACAAGTGTACCCAGCTCAATTTATAAATAGCAGAAAAGAGACAGTGTCATGCTCATTCTCCTTCTCTCCGACATCTATATATCACAATAAAAGCGCCAGCAGACTACACAGCACCGTTCCCAAGTTCCTCACCTTGGACTTTGCTCAGAGTTTACAGCGATAAGAAAACAGGGAAATGTGTTTGAAAAGTACTAAATTCAACGAGTGCAGCTGTGGATCCACGTGGGACGAGGTCATATCGTATACCACATGTTATGAAGTCGACATTGACAAATTGGGACAATGCAGTATCGGCCTTCAACAAACTGAGACAAGAATTTCAGCTGAATGTAGTTTATGCCAAGAAAAGAGAGAGCGCAAAGAGAGAGAAATACGGGAGAAGGTTAATGGTGTTGGTGAACGGCATGTTTCCTTTGATGATGATGTAGTGGAGATTCCATAGGAATGATGGGCGACAAGGGGTCCAGGAAATGATGAATTCAGTACGAGGAACTTTAGAAATATAACTATTAGAGCATTATGTTTCTAGGAAAACAGCTGTGAGTTAATATTGATCTTTGCTGCCTAGGTTATAAGTTATACATACACTTTGTCATAGTTGAAAACGGTACCCTTCTAGCTGTCAGCCGCGTAACAAAGAAAATGACTCGCCTATCAGCACCTACCACATCTCATCTATACACTCTCCACAAAGACCACGAGGTTTAGGCAGACTGCTGTTGTGAGGCAGTCAACCTGGTGAGGCTGAGTATTTCTAGTGCAGATGTATCAGGGCGATATGGCCTATCGCAGCTATCGTAGTGTTGCATTCTGGGTTGAAAATGGTTCCGTGTTAGCCGCTGTAGCGCATCAAGGCAGATAAGGCATCAGGCTTGCAGGGGTCTTCAAGGCCCTACTCCCTCTTTATGCTATTGCTATTGAAATTCTACAGACGTGTTTCTCTCTGTTGGAAATTTGTCATTTCCTTCTTCTTGTACCTACACATTTTACAATAGCGGCCCAGTGCAATAAATACCAGGCCGGACGAGACATGCCCTCAACAATCGCCGCGCCAGACCCAGACCCTCTGCATCATGACCTTGATCCAGAACAGCTTGGCCAAGATGCCAAATCATCGGAAGAAACGCCCCAGAATCAAAGACTCGCAGCCGCCGATGACTGGCTTCTTCAGCATTGCTACATCAAAGAGAACCTCGAAATAGAGCGACTGTCAGGGGAGCGGCTACCTCTTGAACAATGCTACATCAATCTCATGATTGTACCCCATGCCAGGACCCAGGCTTCTCGACTTTCAAATCTTACACCCAGCAACAAAATCGCAAATCTGTCTTTGTTTCGGCGGTTAAATATTCAGGGCCCAGACGGCGGCGTTAAAGTCAGCTTCCACGACATTTTCAACGCTGCGCGGTCTCGCAGCGCGGCGTCAAAACACTCGACACGAATCCTTATTCGTGGCCAAGCAGGTGTAGGAAAGACGACATTCTGCAAGAAGGCTGTTAACGACTTTGTGCAGAACAAAGTCTGGAAGCAACACTTTGATCGCATCCTTTGGGTTCGGCTGCGGAATTTGCTGTCGCGCAATGGAAGATACAACCTTGAGGAACTCTTTAGCGACGAATTCTTCTCGCAACATCCAAATTGCAGCGACCTAGCTGGAGCACTGCGAGATGCGTGCACTGACTCAGTCGGTGGTAAAACGTTGTTCCTTCTAGATGGTCTGGATGAGATATGGCATTTGCTTCAGCCTGGCGATGATCTCGCACGACTTGTCATATGCCTCCTCAACCAGCCTAATGTGTTGGCGCTATCGCGTCCCTCTGTTGCAATCCGATCAAGCATCCAGCCGTTTGACCTGGAACTGGAAATGATCGGCTTCGGGACTGATCAGGTTTACGAATATGTCAAGCACATGGAACCCGAAAAACATAAAGACATCCAGTCATTCCTCTCGTCTCGCCCGCTCATCCAAGACCTTGTCCGCATCCCGATTCAGCTCGATGCCCTTTGCTATGGTTGGGACCAAGTTCACAACCAGGGTCCTGAAACTATGACGGACCTCTACCAGTCAATCGAAAAGGGTCTGTGGAGGAAGGATATCGTACGTCTGGGAAAGTCAAAGACTGGGTCAGCTGTGACTGAGAACGACAAAGTATCTGACACTGAGGTTGAAGGGCTCATCGAAAACGAAACAAGATTGATTGAACAACTTGCATTCACTGGATTGTGTAATAGCATCGTCGAGTTCCAAGAAAAACACGTCAATATTATTTGCCAATACATCGGCACACACTCCGCCTTTGTTGATAAAACCCTACCGAAGCTTTCGTTCCTGCGGACATCAGACTCATCAGTCGGAAAGCCAAGTCGCACCTATCACTTTCTGCATCTGACTCTTCAAGAATACTTCGCCGCCCGGTACTTTGTGCGCATTTGGCTGCAGAAAAACAAGGCGGATCTTGTCTGCATCAACTTCGACCAAAATGAGAAATTGCATGCTAGCAACTCATTTCTCACAGCCATGAAGCCGAAGGACTTCTTGGCTCAAAACAAATACTCATCTCGCTACAACATCATGTGGCGTTTTGTTATGGGACTGCTGCATTCAGGGAGGAACGGCTCCGATGAATCAGCGCTGCATTTTCTCCGGACCATCGACACTGAGCCACTCGACTTAATAGGCATAGCCCACCAGAGACTTACGATGCACTGTCTCGCTGAACTGCGTCCCTCAGTATCATCTGAAAAGCTCAAAATCCATAGAAGCCGACTTGAGGCTCATTTAGTGAGATGGGTTACTTTCCAAGCTCAGAGCAGGAAGCTCAGCGAGGGAACATTAGCCAACGAACCCGAATTCCCCAATCAGGCACATTTGATGATGCTACAAAATGAGGATCCTGCCACCTTCAGAGCCGCATTGATGGCTTACAAGAAGAGGATGCACTCAGGGTCTCAGGTTCCGCCTGAATTCGTACATGTTTTGACATGTCGGCTCAGAAACGTTGGTTTTGAGAAGACACAAAAGCATGGCGGAACCTTGCTTGAGAGTAATGTCTCTACGATAGTAAAATTTCTTGGTCCGCCAGAATACTGGACAGAAAGCGTAAAACTTGCGTTAAGTCTGAGTCTTGAAAATCGGAACCCTTGGGTCGCATCTGGTATTCTTTCTGCTCTGAGCGACTATCCAGAGATCATAGCAACCTACATCGAAGATATCTCTACTATTCTGGATTTTGATGATGCTGGTCTAAGATGGCGGACCATGGTAAGGTTGAGCGAACAGAAGAACCTTCCTCAATCGACTCTTAATCGCATGGCAAAGTTTCTTTGCAGACCAGAAGAGACACGTCTCGCAAGAGAAAAGGTGCTTGAGATGCTGACAGCTGAGTCTTACTGGATCAATTATCTGACTCTGAATGCAAAAGAGGATGAAGGTGGTGAGAATATAGGGGACGACTCGGCGCATCTTGTGCAGATTGGCCTGAAGCTTATCGAATACGGCGGCCCAGAGAATGCAGCTATTGGAACCTTGGCACTTGGTTTCCAATACCAGCAACTACTGAGAAAGGCTATCAACAGGATCTTGACCAACCTTGTGCGAGATGATGTAGTTATTAGACTGGCTTCTTTGGATGCATTAGCTCGTCAGACAAATCTTGAGATCGAAGATCTAAGAGCCGTTTCTGATTGTCTGGATAATCCGAACCGCGCGGTCCAGCTTGCTGCCGTCAAAGCACTAGAGGGGCGGAGTGAGCTATCTCGCATGGATGACACGCTATGCTCGCTTGTCAAGTTTCTGAGGGTCGGGTCTTTGGATATCGACTCGGAATTACGACTGGTGGCGGAAAGGATCTTACGTTGCCAAGAGTCTCTACCCGTAAGAGTGATGGAACTCATGATCTGCTGTTTCAGTGACGAGACTACTACACAAGCAGTGCGCCAAAAGCCCCTATTTATCCCTGGAGGGTTTTCAGACGTTATGCCTCCATTCCCTGAAGCGGAACTGAATAAAGTCATCTTATATCTTCGATCTGAACATAGGAAGATCCGGCGGGGGGCGCTGTTGTTATTCGACGGTCAACCAAAACTTCCTGAGACTGTGTTAAGAGCAATTATTGAGTGCCTTGTGGACGATTACGAGCCCATACGTCGACAAGCGATGAGAACCTTGGAGAGTCACCGATCGGATTTCAATGAACGACTTTACTCGGCTATAGAGCGCCATCTGGATGTCGAAGATGGCGCGAAGAGAGACTTGGTGTTCCAAACCGTGTACAGAACAGCCGGTTGCGCGGAGGCTGTGCGACAAGCTATTGATAAGGCTCTACATGATAGGGATAATCTTGTACGACTCAATGCTCTTACATACTGGATCCAGCACCCAGAAATTCCGGGCAGACTTCATGAGGCTGTAGCAGCCTGCTGTGCGGCTCTGACACCCAATCACCCCAAAGGAAGGAATGGAATGATCAAAATGCTCTCCCATGAGACCAAGAGATTCCTCCCTGACTCAAGAACCCTGTATTCTCTTGCAGACTTCCTTGACGATGACGACGTGGACACCCGACGACATACGGTCAGTTATCTTTCGCGGCATCCGAACGTACCTCCCGAAATAACCGCCCGGATAGCGACCAAGATTTCAGCGTTTCCGAATGATATCTTCCAATACACGTCGTCAATGACCATTCTTCTACAGCACAACGATGCTTACGGGGCGACGTTGGCTAGAGCCAACGTGGATGAACAGCTCAAATTCCTTCTCGAGAGGTCAGACACGATGCATATTGCGTGGTATATGAAGAATGGGCAGAGCATGATTGAGACGGGTAGTGGCGTGATGTATAAAGAGTTGGATGACCCGAGGGCTTTTGCAGATGCGGTTGATATGGCGAGGAAGAAGGCGGAGATGCCTGATGTTGTGGCAAGGCCTGCAGGGTACCATGACAGTGAATGGGATTTGAGTGTGAGTTCTCTAGGGGAGGTTTGGAGAGAAAAGTAACATGTTGGCCAAAGTAGATTCATCAGAGAGTCCCCTCAGCTTAGGCTGCCTTACCCTAGCAGTTTTGTCGCCCAGGATGGATTTGCTAGACTATGCCTAGAGGTGTAAGGGTCATTCTGAGATTAGCGAGGTGTTTTAGTGAGGGATTACCCAGGCATTGGATTGACAATGGATGCTATATACATTTCGGTTCTTGGTTGTTTACTCAACTTATGACTTTGACATTAGAGCGATTCTCTTTGAATTTCCTTCCTTATAATCTACTCATTTCTCTTATTGTCGCTATCGTAGGTCTAATTTTGGAGTCTCATTCTGTGCTTAGCCCCCAGGATTATGGTGCTGCGCCTATGCACTCAGCCCTGTCAGGCCTTGCGGGATATCCACAGCTTTTACTGGCGGTTTAACGACAACACAACATGGGTGTATGCTGACATTTTGGTTCCCTCCGCTCAACGTCAACTTTAATAAGTCGAGGTCACTCGTGAACTTGATGGAATCATATCAAATTCAAATTATCTTTACCCAAAATGGCATCCGATACCAAAACGTGTTTTGTTGAGCGCAAGGACGCCATCCAGGTGCATGACCACTGCCCAGAGCGGCCCTATGTTGAGCTGGAAGTGCCGCAAGATGCAAAGAGAGTGACTGCAGTTACTTTCGGTGGTATATCTCGCGATCAAGGTCAGCTAACAGGCCTTACTCTTCATCAGATGTAACTGACATGTCAAACAGGCTGGGCAGACAGATCAGAAGCAGTTTCGTTCACCTGGTGGGACGCCTCAGTAAAACGGCCAGAAGGACGTGGAGATCTACGCACGATCACTGTACTCAATAACCGTCTGGCAAACGACGAGCCTCAGGATTGGTCTGACAGGTGGACTGTTTTCCATGGACCGAGACGAAGACTCTGGATTGAAGCTCTGCGACCAGGCGATGTCATTCAGTTGATTCCTCGAGCTATGTATATGGCTTGGGTGAATATCATCGATGAGGGAAGGATCAAAATCGAGTATGAGCCAAAGGAATTGGAGGAAGAACTTCAAGCGCTGCAAGTCACTTCCAATTCTTCGCATTATGCTGGGGCCTTGAATGTCGACAGGCAGGATATTCGACTCCTCCACGTTGAGCCAGGGACTTTTGACGGCCAGATCAAATGTTCCTTTCGCTTGGCAAGCCTGAAGGAGGTCGAGGCAAAGGGGATCGACTTCCATGCCTTGTCGTACTGTTGGGGAGATCCTACCGAGCAGGAGGAGATTTTCTTATCGAAAGAAGGCGATTTTGACAACGGAAAAGAGGGAATGCCCTTTAATATTGGAAAGTCTGCGGCTCAAGCTCTTCGGAGGTTGAGACTGGAGGACAAAACCCTGGTTATCTGGATCGATGCTGTGTGCATTAATCAGGATGATCTTGAAGAGAGAGCTCAGCAAGTTACGCTCATGAGTCAGATTTACTCTTTGGCTTCCGTCGTCCATATTTGGCTCGGTGAGGATAATCACGGTGTCGAGGCTTGCTTAAAGCTGATTCGAGATATTTGCAACTCAAACTCTGGACTATGCCAAGGCGGTGAGCAGTGTTCTTGTGCCGGAACAGCCCACTCAACACCACTTGAAGAGATCAGGGCTTACGAGAAAAGCAAAAAGGACGAGGGAAAGGCCATCTCATTCAAGGGCATGTTGGAAGTTTTCGACATCCACCTAAAGACGTGGACAAGGGAGATTATAGACCTTGCCGGCTGGTACGGGAACACGCAACTATCGTTCCTCATGAGCACTCTCTACGAAAATCCATGGTTCACAAGAGTATGGGTTATCCAGGAAGCTCTATCAGCAAAACGGCCCTTCATCCACTGCTCTGGAGAGCAAGTCCCTTGGGAAGAGGTTGTGCAAGTCAGCAATTGGCTTGAGAACCCCGGATACTCCAGTCAAAACCCCCATATTGTCTCGCAGCAGATTTCCATGGCGGCGATTTGGAAGACATTGAAGCCAAAGGGAAAGACAACAGAAGTACCGACGACTCCAATCGAAGCACAAGATACGAAAGAGCTATCTAGCATTCTAGAAGTCTTTCTTTCAGGTCTGGATCTCAAGGCGACTGATCCTCGAGATAAACTGTTTGCTTTGCTCACCTTTGCGAATGAGACGCACGATGCTACGAAATTGGATGACTTGATCCGACCTAACTACGACAAGTCTAAGGAGAGAGTATTTGCTGACTTTACGCGCTGGTGGATCCGAGAACACAACTCAGTGGCTATTTTATCGTCTATCCATTGCCAACCTTCACGCACTTGGGTCAGGATTCTGGGACCCGAAGCCCAAGATCCAGTAGCGAATCGACCAACCTGGTCCGTTGACAGCAAAGGAAGCTCAAGGCGGACTCAAGCCAATTTGAATGCTCGGTTCAAATTTAAAGCTTCCGGTGATACAAAGCCAGATCTTGAGCTTCTAAAGACAGACGATCCTCTTGTCCTTCGACTTTCAGGTCTGCATATTACTGAGATAAAGAGCATCAGCCACGCACCCATAGAGTATATATATCCTTACCAAAAACCTACCGAAGAGCAAAGCGAACTGTCCCAAGTTTTTGATAAGATCTTCGATCCCTGTGCTCTATCACCGTTCTGGTCCAGAAATCTGAGTGCAGATGGCTTCAGATCAGAAAACAACGAGACATGCAACATGAAATACCTCGATCATATGCGCTCTCACTGGAACTACAGTGCTCGAGAACCTCTTGAAGTGCTGAAACCCAGCTCCGGCAAACAGATGGAGCACTACAAGACGAATAAGCTTCCGACATGCATGGAACCCTGTTTCTTTGTTACGACTTCGGGGTTGTTTGGATTATGTCCTTGGAGATCGAAGGAGGGAGATGTAATTGTGTTGCTTGATGGAGGCAATGTGCCTTATTTGCTAAGGACTGTCGGTGAGCAGAAGTTTGAGCTGGTTGGGGAGTGTTTTGTTCAGGGGATTATGTATGGGGAGATATTGAATGGGTTGGCGAAGCTTGGGGGTGGGGCTGGGAAGAGGCAGGTTTTCAGTATTGTTTGAGGAGTTTCATTTGTAGTAAGGAAGCCTTTTCGGACATTTGTAATCTATTAAACTTTTTCAGAGCGTATTCATGGAAAATAGATAGTTTGAACGGCATATTGAAGGTTTAACCAGAAAAGTCATGTTGAACGCTATGGAGCCACTATACAAAGTAAATTCTACCACTACAAAGAAACACAACCCCTCATGATCTGAGATACCTGTATGCATAGTATCCAAGAATACCTGTCCCTGATACGGCTGTCGTCAAAATGAACACCAAACTCGTCACAATGCCCTGCTCAAAGAACCCAAGCTTTGTTCCCTTGAGCTTACGCTTCATCTCAGGAAGTCTCTTGGTAGCCTCTTGATCCAGGGCACTTAGCTCTCTGGTTGAAGCTGTGTTGGCGATCTTGTCGAGTTTGTTGTCAGTGGCGGACTTGGTGAGATACTTGGGCTTTAGGCGGGAGAAGAGATCTTGGTGATAGATGTTGTTGGTACCGGATTGAGGGGGGATTCCAGATGGAGCGGTTGGAGAGTCTGGGCTGTTAGCGTTGGTTTGCGTGGAAAGGGGGTTAAGACTTACAGAGGAGTTTGGTGGGGATGTGGTTGACGAAGCTGACGGCTGTATCCACGAATTGGCATAGATATTTGGCCATAGCAGGATTGGTGAAGATATAAGCAGCACAAAGAGATCCAATACTGAGAAAGTCAGTCCTCTGTAGCCAAAGCAAGGGTTCTTTACATACTCTCTTGAAGTATCAATCGCATCGTCCATGCTCGTAACAGCATGTACAATAAGCGTTGTCTCATCAACCTTTTGCTGAAGCAAACTCGATTGTCTTCTCTCAACATCCAGAATCACTCCATTGGACCCAGAAAGCACGACATGCACAGAATTGTCCTTCTCTACTTCTTTCGACAGCGCTGACTTAGGAGCCCTTGACTTGTTTGGCGAGTTGGCTAGGAACTCGGTGCTCTGCTGCACAAGCGCCCGGAGTAAATCCTTCTTGACCCATTCGTTGACGAGAACGAAGTCAGGGGCGTAGGGGGCTTTGCCTTGCAGGCTGAAGCGTGCGGATACGAGGGCTTTGGCGGCGGCTTGGATGTCTGCGTCGCGTTCCACGAATGCGACGACTGGTGCTTTGGGGTCTGAGACGAGATGGTCTTTCAGAATTGGGCCGTCTGAGCCGTTTTGTGAGACCCGTATGTGAGGAACACCGATGTCTTCTGCAGTGACTTGTTGGTTTGAGACTGTGAAGACATCTCTGTCCAAAGACTTGGCGATCAAATCTAGCACAATCTTGGGTGTCTCCCTTAGTGAATTCTGAGCCTATACTCACTAGTCAGTATTCATAACGTCTCAAAATATTCAAAAGAAACTCACCTGAACAACAACACAGTTTCCAGCCGCAAGAGCCGGCGCCAACGCCGCCATCAACCCATAAAAGAATGCATGATATGGCGGTTCAATAACGACAATACCAATCGGTTCCCGACTAGTGATGTCGTCATGACCCTTCGTAACAGCGTACTCATCCTCAACCGCCTTGACCGGATCGAGCGACTCATGTGCTTCCGCAATAGTCTGCAGAGCAAGCCAATACTCAACCTTTACCTCAGCAGGTTGATGCTTTGTATCCTTGGAAATAGCATCTTGAATTTGGACAGCTCTATCGGCCAATGCAGTATGAAGATTCCGCAGTTGGTCTTTTCGGTAGAAGGGGTTGTGAAGACGCCCGTCGATGGCTGCTGATCTAATTGCTGCGAGTGATTTGGACATTGTGATGGTGATGGTGATAGTGATGGGGCACTAAGCTGATGTGGGAAATTGGAGATATCAAGCAATATGAGCACATACTTGAGGATCCCTATTTTGATGCTAACAATGTAAGAGGGATCAGTTGGGGTTGACTCCGGGGACCCCGGATTCTCCATCGGTTCGGGTGAGGAGGTCTCCGGGGCGTACTCCTCCACATCCCGAGTGGGCGTCTCATCAAACGATAATGCTCCAAAGCGCCAGGTAGAGAATAAGGCAAAAATGCGACCTCAGTAATTTACCAACACCTCTATCAATTCGTGCCCCAGAATTTCAGCCTTGACATCAACATCTTCACCATGTCGACCACTACAGTCACCCACACGCAAAACGGCGACTTTCATAGCTCCATCCTTCGCGATTACGAGCTTCACCACTCTCAAGCGTGCGAGGAATCGCCTGATTGTCGAACATCGCCTGTGACGTCCGCAGAGCACCCGGAGTTTGATCTGCCGCATCGCCGTGTGCCTGAGTATAGGCCGCTTAATCGGGACGCGGCACATGTCAATGGTGTTCGCGTCTACACGAGCACGGCTGAGAGGTTCTTCATCACTGCCATGTTCAGAGGCCTGAGTGTCAACGCTGTAAGTGTAACTGATAGATTTTATGAATATGAGCTGATGTGAGAAGAGCGCTGCTCAGTATTGGAGGGCGTCGATTGGGAGGTTTACGGATAAGGTTTGGAAGTACCAGGTTGGAGGAGAGTTTTAGACCGGCAGTTGAAATACGTGAAGGTCGGAGTTTACTATTGAATTTCTTTGATTTTCCACCATATATCATTATCAAATTACTGTATTTTCCTATCTTTGTACTGTTATATGCTTGCAACTTGAAATCTATAACAGACAACTCAAGCAATCAAAGGTATGTAGGCTTACACGAATACAATTCTATTAAACTCTGTGATCTAGACACGTATAAAGCTATCTTACTTGAATGTTCTTTGAGGAAGCACCAAAGACTCTCGTTCTTCCATGGCCTCCAGTGAACTTATAGTACTGTACGTGATAGAAACATGCCAGGCATCTATCAAAGATAAATATGATAATTATATCCACGCCCGTTCTTGGGCTAAAATAAAATCTATCTACTCAGAGGCCTTAACACCCTCCATATTCCCATAATCCTCACCCAACTCCTTTCCACCAACATCAGGCTTCGTCGACGGCAAAAGCACATACAGCATCCTCGCCCACTCCGTCTCACTAGTATTCCTCCACGCATGCATAGTCGCCCTCTGCACACAGACATCACCCCGCTTCAAGAGCTTCTTATCTCCCGAATCCAGAATGAGCTCCACCTCACCCTCCAGCACAACACCGTAGTCAAGGCTCACCGTGCGGTGCATGGGTGAAACGTGGCCGGGACACATATCGACATAGCGGAGGATAGTGCCCGTTGAGATGCTGAGCCCTGGTTGGTTGGCCAGGAAGCCTTGGTAGGATTCTATGTCGGCGTTGTTGGTGAGCTTGGCAGGGAATTCTTTTGTGGCGTAGCCTAGTGCGAAGTGTGCTTGGCCGTCTGGGAGGGCGTAGAAGGGTGCGTCTGAGTTGACTGATGTGTCGATTATGGCTTTGCCTTCATCGTTGTGAGTTGTGATGATGCGTTGGGTTTGTCTGAGTTTGCCGTTGAGAGCCATTGTGAAGGTGAGTTCTGATAAAGGCAAGTAATTGGTTCTTGTTTGTTTGCTTAGACTACTGTTTGAAAATGATGTATCATCGCAGGGCTATTTCTCCTCATCACCCACCATTTTATGTCAACCGCCGGATATACGACTCCATTTCCCCTACATATCCGGGACCATTGCCCCTCGATTTACTCATCGGGATGTGGAGGATCCCAGACCAACCGATGCCGATCGTCCACTTAATCATTCGTGGGGCTCGGAATTAAGTCCTCGGGATAAAATAGGTTAATGATTGATAATACGGGACTAGAATTGAATTGAAGAAAACTGTCATTTTTGTCGTCTGGACTGCTGCGTTTTGAATGAATTCGTGATCATCCACATATCAAGAAAAACAAACACCATGGCAGCCACAGACTATGCGCACCACTTCACTGAGAAGAACGTTCCTTTCGGAATAGCTTCCTCTCAGTCTCACAAGACTCCTCAAGCCGCTACCAGGCTTGGGAATACCGTGATATTTCTGAATGATCTTGCCGAACAATTATTCAAGGACGTTGATGGCCTTCCTCAGGGTGTATTTAACGAGCAGACTCTGAACTCCTTTGCTGCTCTCCCCAAGACTGTGCATCAACATATACGGAAGCAGATTCAACAAGCTCATCAGCAAAATGGCCTCGGTGGGTTCCCCTCAGGCAGCAAAGAAGACATAAATGCTGTGACAATGCATTTGCCAGTAGAAATCAAAGACTTTGCAGGTATGAATAACAACCCAGCCTCCTTGAATCCAAGCTAACTTTCAAACAGACTTCTCCTGTTCTCTTGACCACGTCATAAACGCAGGCCGTATAGTAGTCAACAACGGAACACCGCCACCCGGCTTCTTCAAGTTCCCAGTTGGCTACCAAGGCCGGACAGGCTCCATCGTCGTTTCAGGAACGGATATTGAGCGTCCTTATGGACAGTTCAAGAACCCTGCTGCAACCGGGACGGATGATCCTATCATTTATGCGCCGTCTCAGAAGGTCGACTATGAAGTTGAGCTTGCCGCTGTTGTGGGCAAGCCTTTGCCTATGAAGCAGAGACTTCATGCCAAGGATGCTGAGGACCATATTTTTGGGTTTGTGATCCTTAATGATTGGAGTGGTAAGTACTTGAACATTCTACCGGATGGGAGAGGAGACTAATACTGTTAGCCCGTGATATTCAAGGGTTTGAGATGTTCCCTCTCGGTCCTTTCAATGGCAAGAGTCTAGGAACTTCCATCTCTCCTTGGATCATTACCCTCGATGCTCTAGAACCTTTCAGAACCAAGGCCCAAGAGCAAAAAGCTATATCAGCTTCGTACCTCCAGCATCCCAACCCCTCAACATTCTCAATTACCTTGAAAGTTGACGTCTTGGCAAATAACACCTCCACAACACTTGGTGTCTGCCCCGTTGAGTCTCTATATTGGACTCCTCAGCAAATGGTTGCACACTCTGTCAGTTCCGGAAGTGCACTTCGGACCGGAGATTTGCTGGCTACCGGTACTGTTTCTGGTTCTGAGGAGACTAGTCGGGGTTGTATGCTTGAGAGTACAGAGGGCGGTAGTAGACCTGTGACATTGAGTGATGGATCAAAGAGGGGGTTTCTGGAGGATGGTGATGTTGTGAGTATAACGGGATCTGTTGGTGGAGATGAGTCGGGTGTTGGATTTGGTGAATGCATTGGCCAACTTAACCCTGCTCGTCCATATTGAAATTGATGTTATATATGTATGAAGAATAGAGAACCTCATACCACTGCCAGCATGTTTTCTTCGTATCAATCCAAATGGCTCCTGAGCAGGGCCTTAAAATCTATTCTTTGTGTGTGATCTCGGCCCTCTATCGAGGTCCTGAGGTGAATGTTTCACCTTCGCAAAGTGCTAAGCCTAATATAAGCTCTATCCCCTTCAAACACTGTTTTCAAAACCTCTGAATTTCAGTTCCACCAACAAATATAGTCAGAACATCAGGCATCACCCACTGCAGAGACACGGCTTAGTGTAGAATCAAATGGCTTCTTACTATGAAATGCTGACCCTAATATGCGTACAAACCTTAAACTCGCTAGTCGACCCTTCGAGCATGAGAAATATCATCCACACCTCTCCCATACTCGACCTTACTCTTAACAACACCATAAATAGGAATCTCAGAGAACCCAGTCGCGATATGGTTCAACGTAGGCAGCGTATCCCACGTACCAGCTGTAAGATCCAAATCACCGCCACTTCCAACCAAGGTCTTCTCAACTTGGCGCTTCGTCGTCTCCAACCCATTTTCGATAAAGACAGGATACTCGGCATCAGCCACACCAGGCTGGCCGACTGCTGGCACATAACGGTACACCAGCAGTCCTTGCTCCTCCGGCAGAGGAGGGGCACCAGGAGGACCAACAGTAGAGGGGTGGCTGTTTGTTCCGTTGACACCGTTAGTATGTCCGTTGGTAGCCTCGCCGAGACCCTTGAGCGTTATGTCGACGAACTCTGCTCCTCGCCAACTACAACGAACGCTAGTATTGGTTCCCTTCTCCACGACATCAATATCGCAGAACAGCTTAGGCATACCAAGCTCCTCACGACCCGTGACGATGGGATCAGCCAAGTTCTCTAGAAGGACAGCTAGGAAAGATCCATAGATCTTGCTGCCGTCCTTCTTCTCATACTGAACACCATGGATCCAAAGACCGAAGAACTTGTAACCGCCACCACCAAGCCACTTCATATCCTTCAACTCGGTGCACGAGTATGTAGCTTCGGCGACAGTGCCGGGCTTGTAGAAGCTAAAGCGGTCTGTGGGGAAGAGGGTCTTCAGGTATGTAGCCGAGGACTTGAAACGGACCGACCAGGTGGTGAACGAAGAGTCGTTTCCGTTATATCGCTGCCCGTGGTAGTCCTGTCGAGGACTGGGCATGGGGCCAAATGACACAGGCGACTTCCAGTGGAGGTTCTTGTTCTGAGACCAGAGATCATCTCTGAGAGCCTTCTTGGTGTTGTGCCACTCGTCATGACCAAAGTTATAGTTAAGGAACTTGAAGACTAGACAGCTATTAGTCTTTATTGATCATGACGGAGGGTTCACACGACTTACTGTTGAACTTGGCTCGAGTCTCGTCATCAAGATCCTCGCCTGCTTGTCTGGTGAAAGTCTGCACCGTGTGAGCTCTCTCGTCTCTGATCTTCTCGTACAGAGCTAGACGACTGGGAATGGCATTGATGGTAGTGCCATAAGGGAGCAGGGCCACCAGGGATGCCGCGTCCTCAATGGCGATACCACCACCCTGTCCTTGATCTAGAGAGGATGAATGGTCAGTAATGTCGATACCACCCACACGTGATGACTTACGAGGTAAGAATGGGTGAGCCGCATCTCCAAGCAAAACAAGTCGATCTTTGTGCCATGTGGGAATACGGTCCATGTCCAGTAAGGTCCAAAGCTTCATATCGCTAGCATCAACCAGGTTCAGAATAGCGCGGACCCTTGGCTCAAAGTCCTTGTAAACGTCAAGAAGAAGTTCCTTGCTGCCACCCTGTCCCCAGCCTATTCATATCAGCTTTGTACTCGCAGTCCAGATCCTTCCGTGACTCACCAGATCCCTTATTTGCTCCGGCAGTGATGCTGCTGGGGTGAATGGCCACAAAGTTCATGACGGTGTTGTTGGAGCAAGGATACATGACGATTCTTCGATCGTCGCCCATCCACATCGTCATTGTGCCTGTGCGCTCGGCGAAAGGCCTAGTTGTTTCATCCTTGAGAAATTGCGAATGGGGAATCATGAATCTGAAGGCGCTCTTCCCGGAGCCATAAGGTTTGATATCTGTTCCAGTAACGATTGATCGCGTTATCGACTGTTTGTTATTAGTTCCAGGATGCATCATATGGCATTTGGGGTTCTTACACTGACGCCATCAGCTCCAAGAACCAAATCTCCAGATACTGTAGTTCCGTCCTCAAACTTGACAGTTGCCGTTGAGGGATCGACATCGACTACTGGGCTGGATGTCTTGAGAATAGCTGGTGTTCCAGGGCCTTCGCTGGAAGTCGCTTGGTTCTTGAGGTTCTCATGCAGGCTGACGCGATGCGCAAGAACCCATGGCTGCAACCAGTTAGCGATTGCTACAAGAATAACACCTTGCAACGTACGTGCTCCCAAATTGAGAGTGGTCCCTTGAGGTGGTTATCAAACTTAAGGTGTCCATCACCTGTATATTCGGTGACCTGCCATGTTTCAGCCTGTAGTCCAGGTCCTTATGTGACTGTGCGACTTACAGCTTCAACGCGATTCGCACCAAAAGTCTCGGGATAGACACCGAATCGCTTCAGAATTCCATGACAGTTGGGGGCCACGTGAATAGCAGCACCGACTTCTCTTGCCAGTTGCGATCTCTCGAATAGCTAATATACAGAGTATGAGTCGAAGTGGGTATCGCCAAGATAGAGTTCACGTACTGTTACTTTATGCCCTTGTTGGCGGAGACCAAGCGCAGCAGTTAAACCACCAATGCCTCGTAATGTCAGCTTTTTCTCGCTATTACTGCGCCAAGTTTAATGCAATTACCTGCTCCAACAATTAGAATGTTCAAAGGCCTTGCTTCTGTGTCGTGAGTCATGATTGCGAGTGAATAATCCAATGCAATAACTCAACAATAGTGTACTTGGCAGCTGTATATGACCAAACGATGTAACTATTTCGTGCAGCTCTGAACTTAATAAACCCCAGACTCTTCAAAACGTCTCATGAATGAATTCCCCAGATTTACCCGGTTCCCCATCTCATCCCCTCCAAGTCCCCGATCTTACTTGCATCTGGGGTTACGTGTTCGGGACTCGGCCCCACATAACCGAACGTCCAGTATCGGAACCCTCCACCTAAAGAGCTGGGGTCTCAACCGAAGGAATAATTCGGCGACAAACAGAAATATGGTGCAATTGAGGGGGAGTTATCCACTGAGAGGGAAGTGAAATAGGGCCTGTCATACAATATTTTACAAGGGCTTTTTTGTTTCGGTCTTAGCATAATTCAATTCATCTTGACTATACCAATCATCACGATGCCGAACCCTATCAAGGAGGACATTCATACTGTGGATGAGGATTCGTTTCCTTATATTTTCGAACAGAATGCTACTGTTCCTCTCAAGGCTGGTGATGGCCTAGTGAGACTTAACATCTACCGGCCCAAGGGTGTTGACAAGGTGCCTGTTCTCGTCACATATGGCCCATATGGAAAGGATATCTGGTATCAAGAGTGAGTTCTATTCTTCCGCTCAGAGAATACTCACCAACATTGTTATAGCTTCCATCCCAAGTCCTTCAGTGAGGTGAATACTCAGCACAAGTCCCAGCACTCAGCATGGGAAACCCCAGATCCTGGCTTCTGGACCAAGCACGGCTATGCTATCGTCCGTGCTGATGAGCGAGGTCTCGGCCAATCAACCGGCAAGCTTGATACCATGTCAAGAGGCACCAGTGAAGCCTTCTTCGACGTCGTCGAGTGGGCCGCTGAGCAGCCTTGGTCATCTGGCAAAGTCGGACTTCTCGGTATCAGCTACTATGCCGGAAGTCAATGGCGAGTCGCAGCCCGTAAGCCAAAGGGTTTGAGTGCTATTGTTCCCTGGGAGGGCATGTCAGATTATTATCGCGATCGATGCCGACACGGCGGAATTCTTTCAAATGCCTTTATCAAGTTTTGGTGGAATCGTCAAGTGATTACAAATCAATATGGTCGACCTGGTCGAAATGCTAGGAACTGGGGCCCTGATACTATCGAGGGTGACCTACCCGAAGAAGAGCTTGAGGCCAACAGGCAAGATCAGACTATCGATAATCAAGTCAACCGCTTCCGAGACGAAGCCTACTACGCTTCCAAGGAGTACGATATGGGCGATATCGAAGTCCCTCTCCTATCAGTAGGCAACTGGGGCGGTATCCTTCTCCATCTCCGCGGCAACATCGAGGGATATATCCACGCCGGTTCAAAATTCAAGTATCTCCGCCTCATCACAGGCCGCCACGATCTTCCTTTTTACTATGAAGAAGAAGTTGAAATTCAAAGAAGCTTCCTTGATGCTTTCCTCAAGGGTGAAGACCGCGTTGGCTGGTCCCAAGAAGGAAAGGTCGCTCCCGTAAGCCTTGTTCTTCGAAAGGGTAACGTTGGCTTCAACGACGCCGAGAAGGAGAAGGCTTATCCTCGAAGGGAGGAGAGTGAATGGCCTATTGCGCGAACGCAGTACAAGAAGCTCTTCCTTACACCTGAGCAAGGTCTAAGCTGGGAGGAGCCCAAGACCGATCGCAAGAAGATCACCTACAAGGCTCTTGGAACGCTGGAGAAGCCCGAGGTGGTCCAGTTCTCGACTCCTGCTTTCGAGGCTGAGACAGAGATTACAGGCCACGTTGTCGCTCATCTCAATGTCTCAGTCTCCCCTGACCCCTCCGGCCCTACGCCCAGTGATATCGATCTATTTGTCACACTCCGCCACTTCGATCCATCGGGACAACAAGTCTTCTACACTGGCACAGCAGGCGACCCCGTTCCCCTGACAAAGGGCTGGCTTCGCGTGTCGCTGCGCAAAGTTGATCAAGAAAACCCCAAGCACCGCGAGTGGCTTCCTCATCGCAACTATACCAGTAAAGATGTTCAGCCTGTAATACAAGGTGAAGTTTATGCTGTTGATGTTGAGGTTTGGCCTACCAACGTTATCGTTGACAAGGGTGGCAAATTGGTGTTTGAGGTGTCGTCTGGGGATACTCAGGGGTCGGGTATTTTCTTGCACAATGACCCGGTTGACAGGTAAGCATAAATGTTTGATATTCTGGTGCTCATTGCTAACTGGTTTTCAGATCACCGGAGGTCTTCCAAGGTTCGAACCATATCCACTTCGGACCTCGCCAACAAAACTACATTACTCTTCCCGTGATCCCCAACTAGTAGATAGCACATGGATAACATAATAGACTGCTTGGTTCAGTATTTAAATATATCATCTGTGAGACAGGGGAAAAGCCCAAGTAAATTCCTCCACAGCATAACTCAGTATTAAATATGCAGCATGGCTGCATACACCACTACATAAAGCTAGTACCCTTTGAATATTAAGCTCGCTCCGTCAACGGCATACCTGTCATTGTCCACTACATCAAGGCCTAGAATATATAAACAGCCACCATTACAGCCGCTGCAGCCATTCCACCAACACTGCCCTTCTTATTAATGCTAGCTCCAGACACAGGGACCTGAGCTGTAGGGGTCGAAGCGGCGCCCGAACCAGTGGGTGCAGCAGCTCCACTGCCTCCTTTGGTGTTTGATACAACCGTCAAAGGCTTCTCAGTGCATGAAGTAGTAGGTAGAGCCGATCGGGTGACTATGTCAGGGGTCGTTACGGCCGAGGGGCATGTGCTGCAGGTGATTGTTGTAGATGCAGAGTCGGCGGCGTAGACTCCTGATAGGACTACATATGCTGTTAGTCAAGGCATATGTATGCCTATTCAGAAGGATTATTTACCTGCGAGAGCAGCGATAATAGTCAACTTCATGGTTGTGCTTATGAATGAGTGAATGTCAAAGAGTGGATGTTGGGCTTAGACAATCCGACAATAAAGGACTCGGCGGGGGGATCCAAGCAAATAAAACACAGATAATGAATGAAAACAGACATGTCTTTACACATCCAACTTTTGTTAATTAATGCCAACTTCCCAACAACGACTATCAATTTCACGGGCCAAACTCATCCCGAAGGCTTTCGGCTGCTCGGAGAGATTACCAATTCCCTTGATCAACACCAATTTCCTAAAGCTCAAACTAAGACACATTACCCAAGCGCAACATCTACACTACCAACATACTGCACTCTTAGACTAAACAAACGCGATATTGGCCGGATAGTGAATATTCCGAGCCTTGTCTCACCAAAGCCCAGACTATCACTCAATCCTCTCTAGCTCACGGAACCAAAGCCATCCGAGATCGAAACGTTCCACAATTAGAAAACAACGCACGAATGATGTTCAACGCTAGTTTCGAACTATTCACTACGGGTTCAAGAGTTGCCGAGCACAGTCCCTGGCGATCATCGAAACGTGCCCGATTCGGCAATCTGTTTGAGCCATCTGCAACCATGACGTCTTGATTCGGCAAATAGAGGCTTCTTTTGTTTGAGGCGGATGTTTCTTAGGGTTGAGATTTGGGCGACGCGATACCTTTGGGCTCGGCTTTTGTTAGTGGGATTGAGGGGGAGATTGGATATCCGGGCGGAATGGTGAGGAGCCGAGTGGCACCAAAATGAGGATAGTCGTCGGGCTGCGTCAGTAGATTGAGATTGAGTGATCCGAGACAACATGTAATTCGGAGTCGAGATGTCATGGGGGCGTTAGCGCGATAGGTGCAGTTGGTGAGAGCGACGGTGTATGTATGTATATCTAACATGCACTCCTGATAATTAATTGCACTGCACATATCACCAAGAGCTGGATCATCTCACACTTGCTCCCCTTAACCACTCTCAACCTTCACTTGATTCTCTTTACAAGTTCTCCGTATCTTTATTCACAATGCTCTTCTCTACTGCCCTTCCTCTATTGGCCGCTGGCCTTGCCTCCGCTGCTCCCGTCATTGAGAAGCGGGCATCTGAGATCAACGACGGAGTCATCCTTAACTACGCTCTTACTCTTGAGCATCTCGAGGACAACTTCTATCGTCAAGGTCTTTCCAACTTTACTGAGAAGGACTTTGCCGATGCCGGTTATGACTCTACCTTTTACAACAACATCAAGAAGGTCTCCTCTGATGAGACTGCTCATGTTGACTTCATCACCAAGGCTCTCAAGGGTACGCTTGATACACAAAACACACAGAGTGACTGGTTGTACTGACTTTTATAGCTGCTGGTGTAACACCCGTCCAGGAGTGCACATACTCCTTCGGCGTCACAGACGTCAAGTCCTTCCTCGCAACGGCTTCCGTCCTCGAGGGCGTCGGCGTCTCGGCCTATCTCGGTGCCGCTGCCGACATCATGAGCAAGACGTACCTCACCGCGGCCGGATCCATCCTCACCGTCGAGGCCCGTCACTCATCCTACATCCGCGGTGCTCTCAAGCAAGTCCCCTTTGCCCAGCCCTTCGATGCTCCTCTGAGCTACAACGAGGTCTACTCCCTTGCTTCGGGCTTCATAACCGGTTGCCCCAAGGAAAACCCAGCTCTTCCTGTCAAGGCTTTCCCTGCCTTGGCTGCTGCTGCTTCTGGCAGTGAGATCAAGACTGGTGATACTGTTACTCTTCAGACACCTGGTTATACCCTGGAGGGTGCCAAGGGCCAGAGCGTCTATGCTGCTTTCGTCGCTGTCACCGGTCCTACATTTGTTGAGGCCAAGGCTGTTGATGGTGGTTTCTCTGTTGAGATTCCCGAGGGCTTTGCTGGACAGACTTATGTTGTCCTCACTGGCTGCAAGGATGTCGTCTCTGATGACACCGTCGCTGCTGGACCTGCCATTATTGAGGTAAGTTGATACAATGCATAGTGGAGCACTCGAAGGTAACTAACATGTATACAGATCTCCAGCTAAGTTGGTTAAGCTCTGGGGTTCTCTTGAAGTTTGAAATGGTCTACGGAGGAATGATAATAGCTCGTGCTAGAAATGGTAATCTAATGAGGATGATTCTACATGTACATATTTATTTTACATCGAGAAAAGGTCTTTAGTACACATCTTAGCCCGAATAAATAAAGCAATCAATGCTATAATACTTTGTGCGCTGCTAATCAACTCTACTAATAATGTGACATGAACCAAGGCATCCTTACGCTGCCGCTGTCGCAAGAGTCCTTGGCCATGATCCAAAAGTGAACTGGCTATTACACATGTTCGTCAACTCCCACGTTTCAGCCTTGAGCTCACCGTAAACGCCCTCATCCTCCTCATCACCCACCGCACCCGCCACAAACAACGCCGCCATGAAGTGATCATCCGTAGCATGAGCATCTCTGTAGAAAGGATGCTTCATCAACCTCGTCATCGCGCGTCTCAGTCTCGGTCCACTATTATTCTTTACGACATCTTCAACAGCTTGTCTAAACTCCAGGGCCCAAGCCTCGGGTGGCTTCTCTTGCGCAAAGTTATCAGAGTAGTATAAGATGGGCGCCCAGATATTCCGGTAGAGGTTGTGTACCGCACCGCCGGAGCCGATTATGAGATAGTTTTCTTTCCGAAGAGGACGGAGGGTCTCGCCGACGCGCATATGGTAGTGAGGATCGAAGCGCGCGTTCATGGAGATGAGTGTTGTTGGCGGGCATCCGTTGGGAAACATGCGGATGAGGATGAGATATGTGTCGTGGATCCAGTCGAACTCGGTATTTCCGGAAACGTTGAAGCCGGCGCCTTTGAGGAGGGAGATACATCGTTCGCCGGTCTCGAGATCGGGGTTGAGTTCGTAGTCGACGTACTTTGATGGGTGGACGTATGCGACGGGTGATTTGCCTGGTTTGGGGTGCATAGCGACTTGCATGCGATCGCCTTCAGCGTCCCAGTGAGCGCCCTATTAATGCCATTAGTCAATTGACTACTGTTGGAATAGGTAAGAAATATAATATACCATCATGATAACACCCTTGATATTGTTGGCCAAGGCTTCATCCCCGGCTTTCTTCCAGTAGTCGGCAGCCTCCGACTCTTCTCCCAGCATCATGGTCGAGCCATGGGAGAAGAAGTGAACTGGCGATAGATTGGCTTTCATCATGTCAGTGAATTTGTCTAGAACCGATCAAAGAAACATACCCATTCTGGGACAAGTGTCAGTTATCTATATAAATGTCAAGTTACCATAAATTAATTGCCGAGATTACAAGTGTAGGGTGGTTGGATCTCCATCGGGATGTGGAGGAGCTCCCTAACCCCCCAATTTTCGTATCCCCTCAATTCATGGCCTTTGCAATACAACACCAACCATCCCGGATCTAGCATCGCCTCCCCCGAACATAAGCCACCCCCGCAAAATACAACCCAGGATTCTCCCCCGCGGATTCTTTGTCATGTCCGAGCCGAAGGGAAAAAACAACACGATTTTCCCCTGCTCCTCACGCTCTCTCTCTCTCTCCTCCACGTCCCGATCGAATGCCATCTCGCTCTCCACTTGCACGCTTTCACTATGTCGACGACTCAGCCTGGCATGTTCCAATGCGGTTCATGCAAGAAGAATTATAAGCGTCTTGACCATCTAGCGCGTCACGTGCGATCCCGTATGTTTGCATCCTCCATCATTCAACTTGTTTCATTGTTGCTTACTTGTGCTAGATACACAGACCAAACCCTACAAGTGCCATGTTTGTCCAAAGGCTTTCACAAGACCGTTAGTCTAGCCCCTAGTGTTATCGTGTGCGTCGCTTACTGAGGACGATCAAGGGACCTCCTGAAAAGACATGTTGCTGGTCATGGCTCACAGGCTGGGGATAGTTCTGTAGCTGAACAACCGCGTTACATGCCAGGCAGGGTTAGTAAGGCTTGCAAGGCATGTTCTACCAATCACCTGCGCTGTAGTGATGAGAAGCCCTGTCGTCGATGTCAAGAGAAAGGTATTGAGTGCAAGTGGAACGACTCCATGGACCTGGACTCAGACTTTCAGTCTGAGGAGCAGCAGCAGGATGAGGCTATCTTCTCCCAAGATGATGGATCATCGTCCGTGGCTGCGTTCCCTGATCATAATAGCATTGGGTCAACGTCGGCGCCGTCTGTCATGGAGCAGCCCTCACTGGACATGCTCACGCCACAGACATCACATACCCTCTTTCCAAATCTTGGTAAGTCTCCAGGGCATGGCATCCAAGTATGAGGCTTACGCTGGCTAGACCCCTCCATGAACGCCAATATTGACCCTCTCTTCTTCCCTCTGCCCGACCTCAACCTTCTATCAGGAGGATGGGCCAATCCCAACGCCAACGATGTCACCATGTACACATATAATGAACTCGATGAAGTCGACCTCAGGTTCCTCGACTCATACAACACCAGCATTCCCTTCGAAGTGAGAAGTATCCAGCCAACACCTCGAGGTGCCCAAACACCACGCGCCGCATCCCATACCGACCCTGGCGAACCCGCTGCCATGTGTACTGAGGCCTTTCAGAACTCCCACTGGAAGTTTCGACCAAACGCCAAAGACCATGCTGGCGCTGAAGAACATAACCTCTCCCTTCCAGCCACAGACTCTGCCTATCCTTCGCCTGAGTCTGGTGTCGCCTTGGACTCAAATACCAGAGTGACATCTGCGAAACTCGAAGGACCAGCTCGCGACAGGATACTCATGATGGTCGTCAATAGTTGTAGTTCAGACCACTTGTCAAAAGCAGTGGCGTCCTTTCCCTCCGCTGAACTGTTGGACACATTGCTTCAGTACTACCTCACCTCTCCTGTCACGCATGCCACCTCATTCATCCACGCCGCCTCTTTTAATCCCAATCAGAAAAGACCGGAGCTAGTCGCTGCCATGGCGGCGTGCGGTGCCGTCTTGACTTCTGATCCTGCGTTGTCAAAGCTTGGCTATGCTGTACAAGAGTGCTTGAGGATAGCTGTTGCAAAACATGTAAGTCTTTAACCTCAATGCAAGTTGCAGGCTGACATGTGACCAGTGGGAACAAGATAACACTCTCGTCCGTGATCTTCAGCTCACCCAGGCCTTCGTCATCACCCTCGAGATGGGTATCTGGAGCGGTATCCCCCGCAAGGTCGAGATAGCAGAGAGCTTCTTCAACCCCGTACTGACCATGATGCGTCGCGATGGAAAATTCAAGCGATCAGTGTACTCCCGAAGCAAGACTATGCAATCCCCAGGTCTAGTCTCTCGGGAAGACTGGATTCAATGGGTAGAGGACGAGTCCTTCAAAAGGCTTGCTTTCAGGATGCTATCTCATGATGCCAACACTTCCGCGGCGCTGCTGGTCAGTCCTTCAGTGTCGTATGCCGAGGTCCTTCTTCCTTTCCCAGAGCATGCGGACTTGTGGACTGCTGCGTCGCCGGAACAGTGGAATTCGCTCAAGGCCTCACGCCAACAAAGTGAACCGCTTTTTGTTGCGGATGTGATTGATGATCCTGATATTCTCAACAACCATGCAGACTCGGTTGACTCGCGTGTCGCGATTATGGCTGTTCTCTCGTGTGCATGGACTATGTGCTGGGAATATCTCCAGCTCTCATCCCTCCAACGTTCACGACCTCGCCGTTGGAATACACTCGTCACAGAAATGCGCAAAGACGAGCTACTGAAGCTGCTTGGACACCTGAAACTCAGTTTATTCGTCGACACTTCCGCAGATCCCGAGATCCAAATGCGCCTTGAACTCGCCCTTCTCCATCTCCAGATGCCTTTCGAAGACATACAAATATTCGCAGGCATGGAGGGTCCCGAACGAGCACGCGCAGTCTATCCCACCGTCCGCGACTGGGTAAAAAGCGAAGCTGCCCGTCACACAATATTCCACGCCGCTCAAATCATGCACATTGCCAAAAACTCACCCCGCGGTTCAATGCGCGGCCCCATGGCCATAATCCTATACCACGCGAGTCTCGCATTCTGGGTCTACGGCCTATTATCCGACCAATCCAGCCTGTCTCGAGCACTTAGTCAGAATGTCTACTTAGACGAAGCAGATAGTATTGCGTTGCAAAGATTCAAAGGGTTTGGACAGGGTGAGCCTTGTATACGGTGGAGAACAGACATTCAGGGTGAAGGAGAGGTTGTGATCAGTGTGCCGCTCTCTCAGCCAGATAAGGTCATGGAGGCGGTTATGGGGATTGTGAGGAGTAATTTTGCGGGGATGCCGGTGCCGCATCTTACAGAGAAGTTGGTGCAGCTTATGGCGGAGTTGAAGAACTCCGCCAAGAGGAAGCTGGATGCTTGATACCCGGACCTAGTGGATAATATGTATTGATAGGTGGTGTTATTCGGAGACGAAAGTCAAGTGACACGTGCTGCCGCTTTTATGGCTCTTCATCAGCCTTCCCTTAGTCCCCCGCCAACCCCACTCAGCTCTCCTCACTCTATGCCACCTATTCTCACTCAACAAACGTTACAGCAACCCCAATCGAGCCAACCTCCAGCCACCATTTTGGTATTAAGATTCCGGTTTTTGATCCCTTACCAAAACTCTAGCAGCAACCCATGTACCGATGTTGCTGGCGAGGTCAACTAGATCTGGGCCATTGCTGTCTGAAGAAGATCCAGGGTATTTGTGGTGTTGAGCTAACCTTTCTTGACCGAGGGATTGGAGGCATCCTTTTATACGCCTCCAAGGCCGGCCAAGGAGTCATCATTTAGGTTATCATGATATCAGCATTTTGCTGTAGCAATTGGTTAGTCATTATGGTATAATGTCTAAGTTGTTATCCAGAAGTCTTATTTGCAGTTGAGACTTGTGACTGAGAGCTTATTCCGGCAGACAGAACCTGGCTGTCTGCAGAAGACATGGCGGGGAGATATGTTGACGCACAAGCTGATAAACCTCTCCTTCACGCAGAAATCCGCTCAGCTGAGGATTGCTTACGGTATCACCCGCACCTGTTGACTTTTGCAAGCCTACCTCCCATTCTTCCATCCTGACTGGGGCATAACTGAGAAGGGAAACCTATGGAAAACCGATCTTATAACAGCATAGGTATTGTAAGCTAATATCTCTGTAGCTATCTTTCTTCTGGAGACATCCGCTAGTTTCCTTATCCAATCTCCCTAGCTGCTAGTAAACCCAAACTATCAAGCCTTTCGGTTATGTCTATCTACCTAACACCGGGCCTGAAACCAGATGCAATATTGATGCGACACTTCTTCTTAACTTGTTGATTGTAAATAGCATAGCCTATCGGCATTAAAAAATTACGTCAGAAACCTGTCTTTCAGAATGATCAAGAAGTCTTTTGGCTCGAACTTACATCTTAAGTCACGGTCTACCACTTGTATCACCATGGTGAAGTTGACCCTGTAGTGCTTTTTCCCAACTGTTCGACCATCTTCATAAATAAGCGGCTCCACGGGCTTGAGGCCCTTTTCTCGCAGATCAGAGAAGTCTACCACGATCTCCCCGACCTTCTGTGCGCCTAGTCAATCGATTTGTCAGCTTGTCCAGTAGTTCTAGCATATCTTCTTACCCGTGTTGTTAGGATGAGAAAGTCTATAGTGCGACAGTGTCGAGCGATCTGATACATATAAGATCTCTCTGCAAATCAGGGGCCGTATTGGCCAAACGTCAAAAGTGTGAGTGCAGGTAAATGGTTCACAGTTCCAGACCGAAGGAACAGGCAGGCCCTATTTGTTATATATTAGCTGTGATTCACGAAGTATAATAAGAATAGCTGTACCAGTTTCAGAACCCAATCTATTGTTTTCTTAATATAAGGCAGGCCGTCATGCTTATCCCAAGATGGTTTCATTCCTTTATGCTCTTGGTGTTCTCCGAACGGTTCCGCTCGTAGAATGCCATAGCTGGAGCGAGCAATCCTTTCAGGTCCATTATTCTTGTTCATAGCTCGGAGTACGGCCCCTGCTGATACGGCATTAACGAGTTGGATTCTGTGCAGAGAAGTTTAGTCGTTGACACAGTTACAATTAGCCAGTTCGACAAACCTATCCCTAGGACGCAGTAACTTGACGTGGCAGTTGTTCTGCTGCGAGTATTCTGCGAGACGTTTTTCGAGGTAATCTTGAAGGGAGATTGAGGCTCCAAAACCTCCAATGAGAACAACTTTCTGAAAAAAGCCATGCGTTAGGTAGGTTCCTGGTCACGGGTTATAGTCTTTACAGAAACCAAATGACTAACCTCTACTTTACAGCCCCTAGACAAAGCTGCATCCAGTTGGCTTCTCACAATTTCAAAAATGGCCTCCAGATGTCTCATGAATATCCTTTTAATTACAGACCTAACGTCTCGTTAGCCTTTTCTCATGGCCTCTAGCAAGATTCATCAAACATACGTCGACATCTGGATATAACCCCTTTGAAAGCCTTTGTCAGGATTATCTCGGAGCCCCCCATCTACAGCGAAACGCTTGGTAGTAGAACGGTGGAAGACATTAAAATTGCGCTTAATTCTGGGCTCGAACTGTTGAATCATTATCTGCTCAATGATACCGTCAATGGTTTGAGCACCCCGTTCCAGGTATGTCTCTTCAGAAAGGAGTTCCGAAAGGTATGCCTTGAAGTCTTCGTTGAGGTAACTTGATCCATGAAGGCCGCCTAACCAAACATAAGCTTATTAACAACATTCTGAATTCGACAACAATACCACCTGGTGGAACCATTTCGTGTTCCAATCGGAGAGGTTCCTCATTACTGACTCGGTAGGTATTTGCGTCGACTGTACCTCCTCCTGTAACCAGTTAGCTGGAGCCAGATAGTAGAGTTCATAAACCCTTGCCTGCGTCGAGGAGAACAAAAGTCTGACCAGACTAAGAATTCTGTCAGCCAACAGGAGCCCCAAATGTAACAAGCATCATACTCTAATCTCAGGCGAATTATCCAACATGTATGCTGCTGCTGCCTCTGGCTCGGATACTATAAACAAGTTCTCAATACTGTTGTTCTGGACATCAGCGCCTCTGAAGTTGGCCCCCTTCATAGCCACCGCGAGACACTTCTGCATATCCCTGCAAGCCTGCTGACTCCATATAGCAGGAACGCATAAAACCATTTCTTTGGGGCAGCTGTCTTGATAGCCCAGACTACGTAGTTCAGATCGGGTATGGTCCAAAAGGTAGGTCAGGTAGTCAGCGATGACATGGAGAGGGCCGTCGACCACTTTTCTACTTTTGAGCCTATCGAGAGTTTCATTGAGTCGGTGTCTGACTGTTGTAGTCATTGGGCTATCATCAAGCAAGAGCTTGAATCTAGACAGCGGTAGGTTGGTGGGATCGGAGTGCATGGCTGGGATAGCCCGAAGCTCGTGAACCCCATAGCCCCAGTGAAACTGGCCTGAAACGTCCATATCCATTGTGGTGTCTCCATCGTCATCAAGGGACTCCACATCTCGAAGCCCATTATTGATCACATCTGGAATTCTCTCTTCCTGATCTTCATCGCCAGCTTCGTTTCCAAGACCTTCCTGGGAACGAATAAGAGCATGCCGATCGCGAAAGTGACGATCCAAGGGATATATGACTTCGCTAGGGACTTCCCTGAGCATTCGATCATCAGAATTGAAATCGGTAGACTCAGGGTATCTTGCAATCGAACAAATAGACCTTGAGTCAACGGAATCAGAAGGGCAGCCTTCCGGTATTTCGACATAGGAAACGGAAGAGTAGGTTGTTCCAAAGTCGATTGCAATTATGAGGCGTTTTTCCAAGGACTGTGAGTCGGCCCCATTCAAAAGGTCAAGATTAATGGGGCCATCGCGTTCTTCATGTTGTGGTTGGTGACTGGATGGGGTTTCCCGACCAAGGGTCATGGTAGAGGCCCTTGAGAACGTCATGATCAGGTTCGTGATTCAGCTCGAGAAGTAATGAGCGATCGGAACTCATTCATGGCAGGGGAACGGGTATTTATCCTGGCCTTCTCCTTTTCTCAGCCTCAGAGCATGATTGCGAACCATTTTGACAGGCAGCAAGGCAGAAAAACATACGCCAGATGGCGCGTCTGGTACGCGTTTTCCACTTACGACGTGTTGTTGGTTGGCTAGATATGCAGAGTGATATTGTCTTGTCTCTCTGATTGGAAGGCGAACGCGTCACATCACCTGTGCGCAGCTCGCATGACAGGGGCCAACCAACACTTCAACATTGACACCTTCACCTGAGCCAGGCAAAACAGAGTTCAATTCACTTTGACAGAGAACCATGGCTGGAAAGAGAAACAGAAAGGCGAGACGGGCTGCGCAGGCCAAGCTAAATAACCGGATCGTGTGGAGCAACAATGATCGTCTCGAACTTCTAGCCTATCTCAATTGGTGCGTTCAATACGGCAGGCATTTCGAGGACACTGCCATCGGCTACCTAAGAACTACTACAGGCAAAGATTTCACACAGCGACAGATTCGCGACAAACTAAAAAGGGAGTGGGACAAACGGGGACTATGCAAAAAGTTTGAGGATATATTTTCGCTTGGAACGACGGGCCTTAAACCACTTGAAGAGGAAAATCTCTCTCTTATGCAAATACTCTCTAGGATGAACCCTCCGCAAGAAGTCCGTCGCCTACGCAGTCAATCAGCAGCTATTGCTACACGGTCACGTACACTGTCAGCAACCCGTGCCACCAGCCAAAGGGAGGCATTAGCGCCATCTTCACAGACTTCGACCCCAAAAAGAGTCCCAAAAAAGCCGGAGCTCAAAGTGAGTCGTTGCAACTACTATTTGGTTAAGAAACTGAACCTCAACTGATGCATAATATAGAGACAGCCAAATGCCACTTTCAAGTTAGGACGGCAGGATCCACAAGGTCATCAGAGCGAAGATGAGCTGGCAGTAGGAGAGAATTTATGTGACATTAAAAGTGAGACCGACTCTGAACTGAGCTCGATCCCTTCGCCTGCGTCATCAGACATAGAGTCAAAATTCGGAGCCAATTTCCCTGATTCTCAAGAGGAGGCAATTTCGGATACACCACCTGCTTCTACGCCCCCATCGACACTAGCAAGGTTACGAAAGGCTGAGGTTGAGTTACTAAAACAGAAAGGATGTGTGGCGACATTGATGAACCGAGTATCCGAACTGCAAAACGAAATCAATGAGTTGTTTGAGTTTCAAAGGACTCCGGTCGCGGAACAAATGCATTTACGAAAAAATATATCTAACCTCAAGCGCAAACTTGAGGCCAAGGACGATCTTCTAGATGGCTTCAGCGCGTTGGAAACTGACTGCCTTGCATTTACAAATATCTCCCTCAAGGAAGAGTGTTACGGTCTTAATCAGAACGTCCTTGATACCGCTTCACAGATATGCCAATTGGACCCAAAAGAGAATCTACCCGAGTTAGGATCCGAGTTTTCAAAGCTATCCCAGAGCTGGGCCAGGCGACTGATTGGGACTGATATGAATGGCCTTCTTGCATATGCGCAGGAAGCAGATATCCCAAAGCCTGAGCTTTTAGGTTGTTTGTTGGCAGCAGGGTTCTTCGAGCTTGTCTTTGAGTCCGATTTCCCAGATATATTGGGCATCGAATCGCCACTTTTGCAGGAGTACCGAAGACTTCTAGCAACATCATGTGAGGCTATTCTACGTTCCATATTGGCTCTGACTAACCTTTGAAATCAGTCGAAGGCAAACTTTTGGAAAAGTTTGACCTGGTTGCAACAAAGTCGCTTCTTTGTAAATCTGATCTTCGAAAACATCTGATGTCAGAAAAGACAAGTTCGCTGTGTGATTTAGTACTACAGAGCCTAGGTTCTTTTATCCCCCATGGAGTTCACGATATATCTAATCGTTTGCTGACTGATCGCTCGCCATGCGGTCTCTCTGAAGAAGAAGACAAAGCCGTTACAGATCTAGAGAACGATCTGTCTAGGGCGTTAAGTATTAAGCTGGAGCTTATGCTGTCGTCAAGAAGGTTTAAATACTTTTTCTTCAAACCAGGCACTCCGTTTGATCCAGAGATGATGGAATGCGATTTACTGCAATCCAGACCTCCGGCAGCGAAACTTAATGGATTCAAGATTTGTCTGTTTCCGGCTTTATTCTCGATTCCGGAAAGGACGAAGGAGACGCAGGAGGACATGTGGAAGCATTCGAGGGCCTCATGTTATGGGCGTTTAACAGAGGCGAAGTTTGGGGAACTCAAGTCGCTTGGTCTCATTACAAAAGCCAGAGTTTTACTCTAAGTTCAATGCCAGGGTATCTGGAGCCCAGGATGGATAATACTATACAATGCAGCCTTTCTCCTCTTACTTGACATGATTACTTTGAAGTGCTGGATGCAAGCTAGTAGACCTTTAGATTAAGTTTGTTCGTTAAAACTTGTGAGGACATCACTTTTTTGACTGAAATATTGGATGGACGACACGCAGAGCAATACTTTGTTACACGACAAGTCACGCTACCCATAACCGGCTGGAGTTTGCTGACATTCACATCCCAGCTTCGCATTCATCAAAAGCAAAAAGGGAACAAAACAGTGGGTGATTTTACTTCATTTGTTTGACTGCCTTTCCGCCTGAATCCTTTCCTCAAAGTCCGTAACTTCGTTTACTGGGGAGGGACTGATCACTGTTAGCAGGTATCCAAACCTCAACCATATCAAGACCCACCATAAACGAGGGTGCCGTTGTCGTTGCCGATGCACTCAGCGAGGTTGACGTCAGCCTCAACAGGATCTCCGTCAATGGGGTTGAGGAGAGCGCGGAGAACAGGGACATTGTCGTCGCCCTCAAGGCTGAAGGTGATGTCGGAAGCAGAGCCAGAGAAGCCTTGAAGTCATGGTTAATAGGTCAAGACATACTTGGAATATTCTGTGACTTACCCTCGCCGCCCCAGTAGAAAGCACCGTCGTTGTTGCCGATGTAGTAGTCGAGATCAAGACGAGACTCTTGAGGCTCACCATCAGCATTGTTGCACTGAGCGACGAGGATGTGACCGTCCTCGAGCTCAATGTCAGAAGAGCTCTCGTGGAAGTTGACCATTTTGGATGATGTGAATGTGAATGAAGTGTGATGTGAAGTTGTAGTTGCAGGAGTAATATCAAGTTCTATGAAGCGTCAAGGACTATACATATATATTATTGACAGTGATTCACGAGAGGCCTCGCGCATGCACCTCCGCACAAAAGCCAAGACCATCCAAGACCGAGTGAACCGCGAAAAAACGACTTTGAAGCTGCCACGACTGCAATGCACATGTAATGCAGAGTAAGAGTCCACTTCTTACAAGGACCCCCTGAATATCCATCTCCATCCAAAAGCGCGCGGTTGGCGAGACCCCGCCAAGGCGCATACACGGCTCGGCGCGACGGGTATTGGATAGCAGATGCTGTTTGATCAAGGAGGCCTCTTCCTATAGAAAATCTACAGTGCTGAAACGTGTTTCATAGAGTTGTAGGACTTTTGTTGGTGGTGGTGAGCTTACTGTGCTGTAGGGAGGAGTTGTTATGAGAGGGGCTGTGCGGTGAGCAGAGAGGGTCTTGGCAGTGGGACACAATCCAATTATCGATAAACATAAACCCTTGGCATTCTGAGAGTCTTGGCTTGAGGGGCTCCGATTGCCGTGGACCGGGTAGGTACTTGTCTATGACAATGAATGAGACAAATAAATGAGACCACTTTTGTGTTGACAATATTACGAGAAGACAAATAGACACGAGAGCTGAGGTGGGTCACGGTGGGCATATTACTTTGGTCAATTTATGTTAAGACAGCCCATGAATACTCATTCCATCATGACCGCCAAGGCAAACTGTCGCTCGCTATCGCCCAATAACCCTGCCATCGAAGAACCCGTTCTGCTGTGGCAATCCTCAAACGCTTTCCATACATCCAAAGAGGAACAGTCATGAGAGAAAAGATACCCATCAACATTCCAAAAATTCCAAAAGGCTCTGCAGCTCCGCTCTTTTGAACCCAATCAGCCACGAAGAATGTCCAAGCAAAGGCGATGATGGAACGGAGAATCGTGACCATGGTGAAGCAATCTGCTGCCAAGGAATGATAAGAGTCGATCAACTATTGTTTGTTAGTATTCACAGAAAAACAAAGCTAGAGGTGGTATTAAGCTTACATAGTTGAATCCAACAGATGGAACCTGCATCAGGCCAAAACTAACCATGCCATAGCCAACCTGGAGTCCAACCCAGGTATGCCCACCAGGATTTTTGGCGCAGAACCCAAAGACCAAGAAACCACAAGTGGCGATAAACAGAGGGAAGAAGAGAGTCGGCAACCGGTCCTCAGACTCGGCGACACCGTTTCGTGTCTTGGTGGCCTTCTTGACAAGTCTACCATCAGCAAGCATGGAGGTGTAGACATAACCGATAACGCCACCAATTACAGCACCAATGTTGACGAGACCAGCATCCGCTTTCCAAAGATACGGAGGGCTAGCCATGATCTGAGGTCCGATGGTGGAAATGGTGACGATACCGCCGACAAGGCCAGCGTAGTGAAGCATCACCACCCATGTACCAGGGAAGGCAAGAGTCTTCCAAGGCTGGATAAATTGCTTGACAAGGCTCCCCCGAGGCTTGTTGAAGCCCAGAGATTGGACATAGCCGAATGTGGAGTGCGTGACACGCTGCTCACCCATGTTGACAGATCGCTTATCCTCGACATGCTCGTTGTTGCCGAACTGGGCATTCTTCTCGGTCTCGGGGTCCGCGACGCCTTCGACTGGCGCGCTTCGTATGTACAAGGTCTCGGGGACGAAGAAGATGACGCCGACGAGGCAGGCGGCGGAGAGGGCGAGGCAAACCCAGAAGATCATCTTCCAGCCTTGTTGGTAGGCGATGTACCCTCCTGTGATGCCTCCTGCAAGAGGTCCGACGACAAGCATGATGGTGTAGACGGCCTGACAGGATGTCAGCAATCATTGATTGGTCAGGATGTTGATGAGGATTCTTACCATGGCTCTTCCACGCTGATGAATCGGGAACATATCTCCAATAAGCGCGGGAGCAACAGTGTCTGCAGCCGCACTTCCGATGCCCTGAAAGATCCGGGCAACAAGGAGAGACTCATACGACGTCGCAAGTGCACACCACAGGGTACAGAAGGTGAGTAAGGCCGTGGAGATGATGAGAACAGGCCGTCGTCCCATCCAGTTGGACAGGGGAACGCACCAGATGTTCGCCGCACCGATAAAGAGGATGTTGACCTGCAATTCCATCAGCACGAGCAGTCAGCGTGATAGGAGTAAAGCTTACCGCAACCAACTTGGTGAGTTCAGAGAGGGTTCTTGGGTCTTTCGGAAAGACCATGGGCCAGAGCTGAAGAGCAGGCGCGATAACACCACTGGTGTAATTCGCGACGAAGCCATACAGCGAGGCAACGCCCAGAGCAGCGATTTTGTGCCATGTTGGCAAATTGAGCGGATCTCTAGGATCATCCGTGGGACGCAAACTCACAATCGCATGGCTCGCGTCTTCCTGCTCCCCTTTTTTACCGTTAGTTCTCCCTTTTCCCACGCGCCGGAGGAATGCTCACGATAAATCTGGACTGTGCCAGGGGGTGTCGCAGCCTCGACTGCTTGCGAAGACAGCGCAAAGGCTTCCTTGAAAGAGACCATGTTTGACTCTGTTGAATATCGCAGTTAGGGGTGATATTTTTGAAATTTCAAGTCGTAGGCCATGGTCAATTAAGTACTCCCCAATTCCCCCAAGTCTCCTCCACGTTACCCCGGATTACCCCATGGGCTGTGAGAGTCTGTAACGGAGATACAATCTAGATCACTGGGGTATCTGCCGCACGAACCAACCAGATAGATCAGATACTTTGGCGGCGTTGCAAGCTTGGCTTAATCTGGTAGTCGTCAGTTGGTGGTTTTGGTGATGGCGTCGGGGCACCCTCCACTTTCCCGGTGGCCCTCTCGGGACGTGGGATATTGGTGATGGAGAGTCACGAACTCGTGAGGAGAATGTTGCATTTCAGACTTGACATACCAGGTGCTGGCCAGCTCAAAACTGATCAAAATTAGGGAGTTGAGTTTGGGTGGAATACCATGGCGAGGCCGGATGATCTGGCATGCGGCTATTATAATCAGAGTTTCGGTGTCTACTATCCGACCGTAGCTGTCCGTGATTTACCATGATCACTAGACCTCAGCGTAATCGCTTTTCTGTTCTATACAAACACAACAAGATTAGGAACCAAAAGATTGATGAACCTGGGTTTTTAACTTCCTCAGGATCTCCCTGCTCTCCAATCAAGTAAGGAGGAAAGCCACGCTCTTGCAGCGTCTGCCATCTATAAATCCTAAACTCCCTGTCATGCTCTCTTCTGTCTCATTTCAGCGTAGAGCTCTCGGCTTTTCCCCCTCGCAGACACAGATTTTATTTATTAAGCTGGCAGGACAGCAATAAAGTACTCTGTGTATGGCTGGCTACAGGATGAAGGGAACAACACTCTTGCATGGTATTCGTATCTTGTGATCAGGGAATAAGGTGACGCGCCCGGCTTGTCCTTGGCTTGTACGGGATGATGACTTGAGAAATTGGAATCCAAGGCCAAACTTGCCAATTGCCGAATTGTTGCCACTGGTTTCGAAAGAGATCACCGGGTATCCTCGTCTAGGATATGCATCTGCCAGGCGAAACCGCCTGTTATCGCTTCAGCCAATCCTTTGCTTCCTCCTCACCCAAACCTCTTTATCCGTCACTAATTGATCTTTCTCGTTTGTATCGTCGGATCCGGTTACTTTAATATCCCTTAGCTCGACCTCCCAGATCTTGAGTCTGTAACTCCCTCTGTCTGACATGCCAGTGAACAGATCAAAGGACCAACTATGATTCGGACACGACACTCCAGCGCTAAGCACAACGCCAAAGTCTTCTATATCAAACGGTGTCCCTTTTGAAAGAGGGTATTGGCTGTGCGGACACGACTAGGCAGAGACACCCTTGTTAGCCCCTGCAGACACTTTTCTTGTAGATATTTGCTCACATGGTCAATTGCATGAAATTTGCCTTTGTATTGAAACACGAGCACCTGATCAACAAGTGCTTCCCACGAGGAATCATCGCCAACTGGAACCTCTTTTGAGGCTGTGGCATCCTCCTTTGGGATGTGAAAGGCCTTGCAGCCTGGTATTGATTTTGCGTTACACAAGCGGTGTTTAGCCAGGTTGCCTGCATCATCATCTACATCTGGAAATGACGAGGTACGGCCTACAAACGTCCATTGCGCCCCTTGTCGGGAAAATGGGTTGAAGAAATTCATTTTGATAAAGGGACTTACTGCTTCGAGTCAAAGGAAAAATTGCTCTTATCATGGCACGGAACAAATTCCTCTAAGATGCATGTGACATGTCACGTGGACGAAATGCATCTCTCAACGAAGCAGCCAGTCTGCAAATACCGTCTAATGACTGAAATATCAATACAGTAGTAATTTTGGTGCGTAGCTCTGTCATATATATTATTCTAATTTCCTGTTCAGCCCAACTGATGCCCAAGCATATGGAAAGAGTTAAAAAACTCTCCATCGTCAAACCAGGTCTGCCGTGACCGCACTATATCCCAGACCGCTCCATCCAAGGTATTCTCACATAATCTATTCTCAGCTTCTTCCGATTCCTCTTCAGATTCGTCAAGAAACGTAACTGTCACTTTTGTATCAAGTAGCTCTTGTGTCTGTCTCCCGTTGAGCAGCCTCCTGATGATCGGCGTAAGCTTCGTATTGATGCCGCCATTCCAAAGCAAGAGGAGATTCATCAGTGCCGCAGCTGTACCATGGCAAGCATCTCCTATTTTTGAGAAATAGATTCGGGCTGGGATGTGTCTTAGAAAGTAGCATCTAGAGCTTTCGTGGCCCTGGACAATCTTGGACTGAATGGCTTCGAAGCGCGCATAGTGAGGGGAGCAAGGATTGATGTACAGCAAGAAGAGGTCTTGAAGATCGGTCTCTGCCAGTATATCGTGTAGATAAAAAGCGAAGCCGAGTGTCAGACAATATGCCTCGCGGTCGTGAACCCAATCAGTGTTTGTCCCCTTCGGATCGGCTGCTAAGGCTTGTTTCAGGACACTCTTTGCGAATTTTAATCTAACTAGTTCGGGAGACATGGCGAAAACGGAAATGTTAGGTTTAAAGACGTGCGGTGATGCCAGAAACTCCAAGACTGTGTAGTGAGCAAGAGACACGTAGAGATTCTCGCCGTCAGTTGCTTTGCTAGCTTGTAATCCAAGAGATTCTTCCAAACAGCCATCGAAAATGTCTCCAGGAACATGACGAACCGTTATGAGACAACTACATATTTCTTTCAGATACTCAAGATCAATAATTGACTCTTGGCCTTTGGTTTCGGATCCAAAATGCTCATATGTAACTGCTGACAGTAGCAAATTTGCATTCACACCAACTTGATAAATCCAAGCAGCCTGCGAATGGCCAATGATCCAGGTGAGAATAGAACGAACGAGTGGTCTGTCTTCTTCAGTGATAGCTTCGAAGATTCTGATGTAGGTTTCACTTAGGTCTTTGGGTAGATTGGAAAGGAGTTGCTGGAGTTTCGACTGGTCGCGAAGCCGCTCTATAGCTTGAATTTGACATTCAGCCCATCGAAACCTTGTAATTCCAAGTTAGCACAGTCTGAATAAAGGTACTTGTTCAATCGCCTCCGGGTGAAAGGAACTTCTCACATTCCTTGGGCCATGGAAGCCAGGACCTGCTCAATTTCGTCGAATCGTTCGTGCCATCTCTTCAGTCGATTACTAGATCTGAGCCTGGAGTGCACAAATCTTCGAATATCAGCGTCTACCATTGGGTTAGACATTGATATGCTTGTTGATATCTGAGTCAAAGACTGTTCTATATCGAAGTACTGCCGGCTTGTTGCCAGTATCCTGATCTTTTCAAACCGCTTATCAACTGTTATGGTCTGAATCAGCAACAAAAGATCCTCTCGGGGGGTACTCTCGTCAACAGCATCGATGACGATATACAAGACTTCAAGTCTATTCACCACAATTTCCAATATTTCTTCCAAGTCCGTCGTGGTAGGTTCACAGCCATGGTCGTGGAGTCGTTTTAACTCAGGCGGTATCCAGCTGATTTGTCGACACACATGGCCAATGATCCAGCTCAGAAATGGCACCGTTTCGTCCTGATTGTGAGAGTAATGACAGTAGTAGTAGCTGCAAACACTGCCATTGGCTGGCTTGCATAGCATTTTCAGTTCTTCGATGGCATATGATGCGAGAACTGTTTTCCCTGCACCGGGGAGCCCATATATCCACATCAGTCTGGTTTCGGGGGCCAGTGACAACCAAGCCTTCCACTGGGAAGAATTGGTGATCCAAGCAGTTGTCACGGGCTCATGTTTGCTGAACGCTATGTTGTGTAGAGATGATGGGTTTGTTCGCTCAAGCCATCGGATAATCTCCCGAGTTTCGGATTCTTTGAGTACGTCAGTTTATTCCAGGCATCAATGGAGATCACCGACCTGAGATTGTGCCTTGTAGTCTTTCGATCCCTATTCTGATTTCTTTCAGGTCCCGACTGCACAACTCGGTTAGCCTCGATTTCCTAACGGTCCTTACATGCTAACCTCATGTCACCAGACATGGCTAACAGTAAGGTAGCCTTATGATGCGATATCTCAGCTAGCAGCTTTCTGACTTTCGATTGTTTTAGAGGCCATGCGAGGTCAGCTAACGTTATCTTGCGCCGCTTGCCTGTCTGAGATTGGCCCGTAGTTGGTGGGAGAAGAGCCTCGAGGGAGGCAAGGCAGCTGTGGCAAGATTTGATAGGTCCATTTTGTTCGCGAAGATTTGGCACGAGGCTTGTGGCACTTGATTCGCCAATGCTGTCGATGATGGCTCTTAGCGACGTAGCCTCGCCCAATATCATCTGGATGTCTTTGGGTGTATCTTCAACAGCCTCGACGTAGTGTTTGCATGTGCGAATGATGCGATCAGCGAGGCCGATGAATGCCAGGACGCTGGCCCCGATGGAGAGTGGATCGGCCATGGAAACTGCCTAAGATTGGTTTGTGATTATGAATACTGCAAATGATCTGATGGCATTGACAGAACCCATCTCGTATTCTCCTCTGATCAACCGCCGTGATATTTAGGAGAGGGGTAGCTGAATGGGCTGCATGTGAAACACGTGGCGCTGTCAGATTAGGTCGATTAACAATCGTCGATAGGGCTGAGCTCCATGTCTGCTGCTGTGAAGAGCCGGCTTCGAGGGGCATCCCGTCAACAAGGATCTTTCAAAACTTTCGAATTTACAGCTGTGCCACGTACAAAGAGGCTGGTCTCAGTTTCGTAGCTCATGATTGTTCTACAAGGGATGACCTCCGTGCTATCGACCTCTTCAAGCTCTAAGGGTTAACAGGGGATAGGGCAGCTGGCTTCTAACGAATGATTCAGAGGCAAATGCAATATTATAAAACTCTCAACCATGCCCATCTACTTCCAACACTAATAGGCCCTATCGAGACTATCTCTTCTTAACACAATTCAACATTTTGCACCTCCACGCGTGACCAAGATTTTCCAAATAGCTTGACCAGTAGACATAGTCTAGGTCGTCTGCATACAGTAGCATGTAATCTCCTATTTCTCCTTCTTTTCCTTCTTCACCTTCTTCTCCGTCTTTCCAGTGTTCTTCTTCTTGGTCTTTTTGATCCGGATCTCTACGCCATTGAACTGCCTCGGGACGCTGTCTTCCCCGTGTGCTGACGAACATGGAATGGCATTCGGTTTGATCCACTTGTCGCCACGCATATCCGGAACAACGAATCCTTTATAGCCATCATGTTCTTCATTGTCTTTGTCAACCAGGATCAAGTTTTTGTTGATTTGATCACCCTTTCCTATCTTGATCGGATTGTTGAAAATGCATCGGATAGGGGGGTTCTGGGCAAGTTCTTTCGAGAAGCTGGCGTCGATATCGTAGATCTGTCGGTTCTCCTGTTTGCACCCCACACCCGCGAAGGGACTAATCCATTGTGGGCCAGTGTCATCGTCTAGATCGTAGTTGTAGGTTCCAGATTGACCGTAATGGGTTGAGAACTGAGACTGAGAATGTCCGAAAGACTGTTGGCCCGTGGTGGTGGACGGATTGGTTCGCGGCATCGCATGCTGAGGCGCAACTTCATCCCGAATCTTTTCAATCAAGTCGTTAATGGTTTCTAGATTGATGACAGTTGCTTGGGTGCTTGAAGAATAGGTACTCTTGGAAGAGTCCCTGCGAACGAGAACCCCGGACGCTGTTCGAGAAGCAGCGCCCTGGGTTGGAGGGCTTTGTTCATTGTTTCCAGACATGGTTCGTATGTCAGTCTGAATCTGATACAGCGTTCTGGACTGGATCTGTTCGATGGCGAGAGATAGGTTGCTCTTCTGTCGTTCAAGTCTGACAAAAATATCAAGAAGATCTTGTTCCTTGTAGAGAAAGCCCCAAGTACGAAGGACCCTCCCCTTGCGCAACAAAGAGTTCAAACAGTTATTGTTAATGATAAAAAGAAGAGCATCAGTCTGCGTCCCAATCTCAGGGGTCTGAAGAAGGGGGTTCTCAGAAATGCTAGTAGAAAGGCTCTGAAGTTCTTGGAGCTGCTCATGGTACCGCTTAAGCGTCGAAGCTCCCCCTTTTATCTTTCTCATGACATCTATCAGTGAAAAGCATGCAACACCAAGCTGGCTCGCCGACGCCGCGACCCCAAGGATCTCTGCCATGATAGCCTCAACTTCGAAGACAAGGCAAGCAAAGCCGTCGCAACAAAGAGCGGTGAAGATGGTAAGGAACCGTGAATAGCTACATCGACGACGATATCGTTCTCAGGTGGTGTGTCAGAATGCAGGAGAAATTATGGTTGTGCTAACGTGGCATAGGAATCAACCGCAGATTATGAAAATTGTGTAGAGGTGCGACCGGAAAGGAAGGCCAAGATGTGAGTATGGCATCAAGGTTTAGGCATCATTGTGAAAAAATATTGTGAAAAAGTGTGAAAGATTGACAGCAGAGCCTCATGTGTCAGACTGCAGTGAAACCTTAGGCGCCTCGAGGGGGGCGAAGCAGAGTAACACGGCAGAATAAGGCTACCGGTGTAAGGAACTTGATACGTTGGTCATAAGGCGGTCTGGAACTAGAAGCAGATAGCCATGAAAGAGATGGGAGATATTGGGTATGTTGGTGAAGCCGAGACTTGCACTTCAGGAGGGTAGCGTCGTATTGAGTATTGATTTTCGTCTCGAAATGGGGGATAGACGCTTGAAACTGTATGTCGAGTTTTGAAGAGTAAAGAGAGAACTTCTTGTGAGGTTTGGGTGCCTAAAGAATTCCTCTGGGAACGAGCCTCAAAGTTCCAGTGTCGATTGGAGATCAGTAGCAGCTTTCTAGGTGGAGGTTGACTATCGCAACCAACCGAACGTTTTCCTGTTCGAAGCTAGAGCGAATGATAGCTTTTTTCCTGTTACTAATTAGCTCATCGTCTCTATCAACTCGAAGAAAGGCGACGAGAAGACCTTGGTGTAAAGGAAAGAGTAGAAGACTGTAGCTTTTTGGGGGCTATGTGAAGGGGGACATCGGCCACGTCAGGAACTTCACGTCGAAAGACTCTCCGAGTCTAATGCAATACCGGTAATTCCGGACTCGGTTTTCAAGGCAAGCAAGTACCTAAGACAAAAGGAGTATCTGATCAAGTTGATTGTGTTGGTCCAGCTTGCTACGCCACTTTTGGTTGACAAGCCGGATGACGTGACAGGTGTGGATGGATCGTTTGAAACTCGACTCTAGGGTTTTTAGAGAGTTTGAGGAAAGTAAAGGATACTGTTGTATGCTCAGAGGAGATCTAAAACCTTTGCCTATATGTCGTTGGTAGATGTCGTGATGAGTTTGTGAAGCTGGGGAACGAAGCATGGCATCTAACCAAAACCCGCACTTGCTATATCACGTACATATTCACCTGCACGCCCTTAATTACATGACACAACGATGCAGATGTATGAACAAGTCACATGGCACTCCTCAATGTCTCATCAATACTCCTCGACTGTGAAGATATGGCAATCGGCATAGTGTTTACGGCCTCCAGTACCACATCTTTACAATAGGGGTTCGAAAGCTACAACTGCATATATGCAGCAACACTTAACACCATACTATGCAACACAATGAACTATTTCGAGTCTTTTGCAGATTTTCATATGTCGCGATCTGATCAGTGCTGTCATTGTTTTTGGAGAATTTGGGGAATTTTGAGGCCCCCCAACCTGCAGGGGGGTCACTGCGCACGCATAGGAGAGGGTGTTAAGCCCTCTCAAATCACGAGTCGGCTCACCACCAATCTGTCACATGAAAATTTCTTCCGTACGTAGTGTCACATACAGTCCAGTCAGTTTGCCAGCAAGGCAAAGCCCGTACTTCATCATGGTGGGTATGACTTCCAAAGACGACAATGCGCCTGTTTTGGTGTGCCCGAGCAATATCTCCACCAACTGCGACCTCAGAGGCTCAACTACCAACACTGGCGCCACCCAGTGTGCTCCCGGAAATCAGTTCAATGGAAACATATCCATCAGCTACAATACCACCAATGAATGTCCGGACCCTACAGCCCATTTACCCAAGGAAACACCATCCCAGCCTGCCAGGTGTTCTCGGAGGCGGTGTCGACGTAATGAGAAGTTGTTAAACGCACTCCTCGAGTACCTTGGGTCACCCTTGCGACGCAAGAGAAAGTAGACCCGGAGGTGCCTTGCAATGATTCTATAGGTGAGTTCTTAAAACAACTTGGCCTTTTGATGGGGGGGGTGGGGGTGAGACATGAGCGATTAAAGCATCGGGTTATCTAACCCCGAGTCCATCTGAGTATTTATTCTTCTTAAATAGGAGATGTTCCCCGAACCTTTCCTTATTGAGTCCTGCCGTGTCATGGATGTCGTTGCTGATGCCAGGTCAGGCTCTTTGCTTCACGCCTCAAGTACATGCAGCTGCAGAACTTTCAGGCGGCTAAATCGTTGGCTACCCGAGCCGTCCCGTCACCGTCTGTCACAGTCTGTGCTTTTCAGAAGAGCAAATGAGCGTTCTAGGGAGAGACAGGTGTCAAGGAATACCCCGCAACGAGTACGAAGAATTGAGCACGGTTGGAATCAACTTATCAACACCAGCTCGTCGGTGTGAGAGGGCTGGGTTGACGGCGAGGTTTGGTACGGATGCTGGGGATGGAGCTGTTAATAATTGGTAAAAGCTGTTGTCTTTATCTCTGATGGTCGATGGGTTGTCTCTTTACTTCACAGTACATATCTGAATCTCAAACTAAGTATTTACATCAAGCATGTTTACGTGCGTAAGAGCTGAAAGATCCATTGGTCAGATCTCACATTTTGAGGCCAGTGGAAACTGCATATGCAACTCAGCCACTCCATATTGATCTTTCAGCTGAGCTGCTGAGCCTTTTGGGCTTTCGATTATGGCATGCAAGTCATAGGCTTCCTACTGTACCATGTGAGACTTGATCTCTATATTTACCCCTAAGTGTCTCTTAGGAGAGATCCAAGACCATGTGATTCACGTCAATTTCTCTCCCGCTTTTGTACGACTCGTGCTCTCGATCAGGGACGTCCAAGCGCTGTTCAATATCCCTTAGATAACGAAGGAGCACCAGGTAGGTATCTTTACTAGGTTCTGCCAATGAAGAAGCTAGTATCAAAGGTACTTATTTCCCCTAGTAGATTATATTAAGACTTAGGTATCTCTGATTATGCAGCTTACAGATCGTGACTTTTATTCTCACAGCTGTGCCTCCTTGAGGCTGGTATCTGTGGCGGATCGATCAGCAGCCAATCAATACTGGAGCCTGCCCTGTCCCCTTAAGACCTAGAAGGCACCAGGCACGTATATTTTATGGGGCTTGGCCCACTATTGATTAGCTGCTGATCGATCCGCCACAAATACCATCCTCAAGGTGGTACAGCAGTGAGAGCTTATATTGTGATTAGTAAACTGCATTATCTATAGTACTTAGATCTATATATAACCTATTAGTAGAGAAAGGTACCTTAGATATTAGCATTTTAATTGGTTACACCCCTGTGCTAGTGCCTTCTCGGTCTCAAAAGGGATAAAAATACCTGTCTGGTGCTCCCTCGTTGGGATCCGATCCACTCCGTGTTTCCAACCAGCCCTTCCCTTCCAATAGGTCAGCCATATCTGGTTTGACATCAGAACCAGGGGAGGTTACTAATCTAGACGTAAGGGGTTCCTCACGTCAATCTGTGCTTCTCTTTCCTATGCCCATGTAGCATCTTTATGTTTTAATAAGTGTTTCTACTAGCTTTATCTCAAGTTTGTTTATAAATTTATAATGCATCTTTATCTTCTTTGAAATTACAGATTTGGTGATGTTTTGTTCTTTCTTCGACTCTCTTTGATGATGGGCTTGCTATTGGTGAGTTCTGCAGGGGTATAAAGAGGAGGCTGGTAAGTAAACAGAAGGTTGATGTAGTGCACGATAATTATTCGCCAAGAAACAAAAACCTATCACCTTTCCATACCATATATTTGGCTTTGAAATCTTCGAGTTCTGTTCGTATTGATGTGTCATTGTGAACCACCTGTGAACATGGCAAACCTTTCCGAAGCAGAACAAGATGGGCAGGGAGTCACGGAGGATGAGATAGAGGAAGCTGAACAGGACACACTTCCCAAGTACTTGAAGTGCAGTTATCTCGACGCAGTTATTGGCAAGGAGATTCATAACTACTGGGGAAACCGAGTTCTCGAGCACAAAACGTCGAATGGCCAAGTACTAGCTCTCAAAGTTAGCAGTCCAGATGGCATTGACCGTTCGCAAGCCGATATGATGCACTATGCCGCGACGCATGCTGTATTAGCTCCCATGGTACGCGGGGTCTACGATGTCATCACCAAACGCCCCATTGCACGTGTTATGGTCAGCGAGCGTGTACCGGGTGTGCCGCTCGTGGATGTCTGGCAAGCTATGTCTCAGGATGAGCAGAGGTCTATCAAGGGGCAACTTCGAGCACAAATCCTCCATATGAGAACGCTCGTACAGCCATTCATTGGTCGAGTTAACAGACAACCGGCACGCAACATATATAACACCACTTTTGCTAGACACTGTGGTCCATTCGAGGATGAGGAAGCTTTTGATAACTGGTGTCTCGACAGACTTCCCGGTGGAACCATTGAACGTTGGAAATGGAAAAGGGTGCTAGAACGGCAACGACGCAAATCGAATGGACGTTTCATTTTAACTCATGGTGACTTATCACCGCGTAATATTATGGTTGATGGAAGCACTATCACAGGGATAATCGACTGGGAGCTAAGCGGGTTTTACCCTGAGTATGTGGAGTATGCATTTGCTATAGGCATTGGCCCAGGGATGGAAGAATGGTGGATTCCTGTTTTGAAGGAGGTACTAGAGCCGTGCTCTTCAGAAATGGTCAAGTTCACGGGCCTTATGGAGGAGAGAATGAGTTCTTACTAGACTGTGAACCACAGCACCTGGTGAAATATCAACGCCAATGATACTGATAATGAGCAATGAATGGAATTCACAAATACTAACTAAATGGCGTTATTCTTGTGGCTTTTGAGCCCAGACAACCTTCTGCCAATAATAAGGATGCATGGTTCCCTGCCTCAACTCCCTTCTCAGCATCGATATGTACACCTGAACCTCCTCCTTCGTCCAACCTTCCACTGTATTGGCCATGAACAATACATAACCCTCGATATCCTGCTCAAGAGTAGCCTGTGCATACTTGCCTATTTCCTTCATCTTCGGATCCTTCGGCCAACCTCCGATAGGAACCTATTCAGTTGATCAAATCAGCATAGATCGATTGGCCACTGGAAGAGAGTCACTCACCTTGAAGTCACGCTCCTCAAGATTAACAAACCCAGCCTTCTCCATAGCAGATCTCTGCACTCCGTCTTCAACTATTGTGAACGAACGCCCGATCTTCTTACCTCCTTCAACAAAGAACTTGCCCCACTGGTGCATAGCGCTCTTCTCGGTAATACTCCCATCGTCACAGTCCATTCTTGAGAGAGCCTCGTGGCTTTCAATGTAGCCACCCGGTTTGAGACATCTGTATGCTTCCTTGAAGAGCTGGTCCCAGTCGACAATGCTGCCGACGAGCCAGCGAAAGTGGATGTAGTCTTGCGAGTTGGGAGCGAACGTCCACTCTTGAGTGCAGTCTTCAATGTCGCTACCGAAGCGTTAGATTCGCTTACAGATATTGATGGACTTCTTACAATCGCAGGTTGGGAGGGATCCAGCCAGGTTGAATCGGCGACACATCAGTACCTATGACCTGTGCCTCTGGGAAGCTATCCGCAAAATCACTGTTGAAATTAGTTAACTTCAACCACTTCGTCATTTGGTTATGAACCCTTACATAGCCCAGATACCTGTATTAGAGTATCGTGTCAGCTTGAGTTCGTCCAGAGTACAACTTCGGTGCGGTCTAGGTATTGCAAGAGCTCACTTGAGTAGCGACTGGCTCCGACCGCAACTAGTCCAACTGGCTCGCCGAAACTTACCTGTCCCTGTACCGATATCAATAGCATTCTATGAAAGTCAGCAGGGCGCTTCTTTCATGGCTACCAGAAGTAGAGAACCTTGATATCTTTGGGAATGGGCGCAAGATACAGCGCACCGTCCAAGACCAGCGTTAGGACATGATGGCTACCTGTATCAGCACTCTGCCACACATCCCAAGGTTTCATTTGGTACACTCACTTGATATCCATTGACTCATTCTGCTTCTCATCGTTGGTCCCCCTATGCTCGTTAATCCCGCACCATAGAGTCTTCGGGCAACATACCAGTATTGCGCATTTCCAATATCATGATGATACGTTCTCCCACTGATATTCCTATACTGCAGAATGCTTGACGTGATGGACGCCGTCGACTCGGCAGATTCATCTCCTAGAGCAGAATCCGTATCACCCAACTCCTATATGATCATTAGTGGCCTGATCCTGACCAACGCCGTGTCATACGAACTTCAGCTACCTCTGCCCAATGCTCAGGAGGAAGAAGACCAGAAACATCGGTGACAGCCTGAGTTGGTTGAGAATTATTTTCTTCTGACATTCTTGCCCGGTTCGTTCGTTATCTAGGAAGAGAGCAGATTGTCACTTCACGGTTGCGTTGTTTATCTCTATTTGTGTGCTGAACCAACTCATTCAGCTTATCATGCCACGCTTTGCATACCAGATGTGGCTTTGATACCCGAATCAGTACGGCACAGCAGAATTTTCCAGGGGCCAGACCTATCGGATCGTCTGATAAAGTTGCATTGCATGATAGGTGGAGAACAATATCCCTACATGTCTGTTGGTTTGACCAACCAATGATGCTAATTTCAAAGCTTTGAACTTATCCCACGCAGTCAAAATACAAGTATCGTGAGCGATTTTGAGACTGCTCTCTGGGGTTCAGTCATTTATAGATGGTCAGTGAAGACATTCTTTCCTCGCATTGTGTCCGTATACCATAAGTATTCTCTTTCAACTCTAGGATATCGGAAGCACTAAGTAATGAAGACAATAAACAATCAGATTAAGAGGGTTAATGATTCTCATGTTGATTATCGAACCAGCCACTCAAGCATCCGCCAACAAATGGCATATCATATTCCTCGTATGCTTAACAACAGACACACAATGCGGATCCTTATCATGCATCTGATGTGCCAACCTATGTCCTATACCCGGCGGTACGTGACTCGTTCCTGAATGCCACAGATTCTGTCTATCCTCCATCAACTGCAACATCGCCACAAACGACATGTAACTCGAATTTGGTGTACCAAAAAGCTCTGATCTGATAGCTTTATTCGCGATACTTTTCCAATCCTGGGGGTCCAGGCTCAGCGAGAAGCCCAACTGGTCGTTTTGTGATTGTGTTTCTGGCTTCTGGCCTTCGCTTATGTATAGTTCTTTTGATTCGCCGGCATCCTGAGCTCGTTTCGCTTCATCTTCGACTGATTTCACGATCTTTTTATATCCTTCCGCCAAAGATATAATGAGTGTGTTGAGGAGTTGAGCATTCTGCATTGCCCATAGAAACTTAGTTGGGCAGACTTGACACTGTATGATCCCTGCTGCTGTGGTGGTCAAATGCCGCAGAACGGATAAACGTGCTGTGAAGGGTAAATCATCTGCCTTCCGTACTTCTTCTAGTGATAAGTATAAACTTGCGAGGCACGCACAAGTCTGTTGGCCTGGGTCAGATTCAAGTGCCAACAGTTTCGGGTCAACATTTGTCTCATTTCTGAATATGAGTCAGCTCAGCCATCGAGGTGACGATTCAGTCAACTCACCCAAGAGGAAAGATGTCCAAAGGCGCATCTTCAGACATGTGTTGGCACGGATCGAAGCTTTCTCTTTTTCCCATATCACTCCCAGTCTCACTCCCAATACTCATTGCCAAAGTCGACGGCGAAGTTCTGCTCGCACTGCTCTCGTGGGCTTCATTCTCGGAGGCTATCTTCCTCTTCTTGGGTCTTCCCATCGGCATACGCGCAGAGAACTTGCACAGCTCTCCAAGACTAGAGCATCGTCCACAAGATGGATAGCTTCCGTCACACTTGAGCTTCTTTTGTCCTTGCAGATTGATCAGCATGCGCAATATAAGTTATGGACCCCAAGTGTAAGCGGGAAAAGGCGGGCGGATATACTGCACTGATCACATGAAGCTCTCCTATTGGCAGGATCCTGCAGATCGGGAGACATTGTGCAAGGAATACAAGAGACGAGAAATATACAAGTATATACAAATATTAATGACAGATTGATGGATGCTCTGTTGCAAGCTTCAGAAACTTAGCATCTTGTAAGCCCAACAAGGAACAACCGGATGGATCTCATGTGAATAACGTGAGAGTCACAATCAGCGGATCCTACGCCAAACTCCGCCCCGCCGCTAACAACTCCCCGTAGGGTGCAAAAAAGAGACAGAGAGAGAAGAATAACTTGGTAGAGGCACATTGAACTGGAAGAAGAACTACACAATTCTGAGACAAGAGAATAAGCATACAAGGGTATTCTCTTACTGTTCTTATAAAGCTATGGCCAACAAACTAATGTATAGGCCCAAATTGTACAAGCTCATATGGACTGAGTCTGCCCAATATTTTTGGCACTTGAACGCCGCTAGGAGACCCCTGGGCCGGAGCCCGGGACTTGCATATTCCGACAGAACCAACCATCGCAGGAAAAAAATTATTTTTCCTTCGAGCTACTGATAAAGCCCCCACTATCATATCAAACTGAACTTTTTTGTTGCATCCCCATCCCATCTACAATTTTGCGACAACAATGGCGCCCTCAAAAGAAGTTGTCGCTCCCGGCGCTGCCGCTGTCACAGCAATTGACCCTGACCAGGTATGTCCCACCATTGTTGCACGCTCCCAACACCTCTAACAAGGTATTTGTAGACCTTGAAAGCTTCAAAGGCTCTGCTCGCACATATCAAAAAGGCTGCCAAGCAAAAGGCCAGCGAGTCTGAAAAGCGCAATCTCCTCGACGACGATGAAGATCCTACTACAACTCCCATCTGGCTCAACCTGACGACCAAGCGCCACATCGTCGACAAGGCGCGTCTGCAGCCCGGAAAGATTCCCCTCCCTCACTCGCTCAACACCGAAGAGACCACCATCTGCCTCATCACCGCCGAGCCCCAGCGCGCCTACAAGAACATTGTTGCCTCTGAGGACTTCCCCGCTGAGCTGGGCAAGCGCATCACTCGTGTCATCGACTTCGGAAAGCTCAAGGCCAAGTACAGCCAGTACGAGGCGCAGAGGAAGCTCTTCGCCGAGGCAGATATCTTCCTTGGTGACGATCGCATCATCAACAGATTACCCAAGATTTTGGGAAAGACCTTTTACAAGTCAATGCAGAAGCGGCCTGTCCCTGTTAACCTGCAGGCCAAGGCACCCAAGGTTGATGGAAAGCGACAGAAGCGTGTCAAGACTGAGGGTACTGTCAACGCAGGCACTCCCGCCGAGATCGCCAAGGAGGTTCAGAAGGCCATCGACTCTGCATTTGTCAGCCTGAACCCTTCAACAAACACCTCGATCCGAATTGGATACTCCGGTTGGACCGCCGAGCAGATCGCCGAGAACGTCGATGCCGTCGTCACCGGCATGATCGAGAAGTGGATTCCTCAGAAGTGGCGCAACATGAAGAGCATCTACATCAAGGGCCCCGAGACTACTGCCCTTCCCATCTGGTTGACTGATGAGCTCTGGTTAGACGAGAAGGACGTCATTGCTGAGGACGAGGCCGCAAAGGCCCTCAAGGGTGAGAAGCCCAACATTGGAAAGAAGCGCAAGTCTCTCGACAACACCGACGAGACCGAGACTCCCGTCGCCCCTACGAAGAAGGCCAAGAAGCAGAAGCAACTTCCAGAGGCCGACGACGGCAAGCTCGATAAGCAAATCTCGGACCGCAAGGCTCGGTTGAGGAAGCAAAAGGCATCGGCCAGCAAGGCCATTGACAACTGAAACATGCAATTCAAGGCATCGGTGTTGAGGCGTTGGTTGAAGGGCGGAAAGCCCAAAGGATAGAATTGTAGCTATACTTGCATTAAAAATACAATATTGATGGTATTACATCTCTTGCGCCCGCCTTCCGCCGGCTTCGGGTCATACATATCTATATCTCGGCCAGATACGCAGTAGATCTAGACAACTCGGCACAAATAATACATTGGCTTTTATCCCTCCTATGCAGAATGGACTCTGTTTTCCCTATAGCCAATAGATACTCTCAGTAACATGCCATTAATTAAACAGTTTATGCACAGGTCAGCCAACCTTGTTATCAATCATACAAGGTTTCATTAGCGGAAAGTGGAGGGTCATAGCTGACGTCTTCAGCTAGCTCAGCTCCCCACTCAACTCTCCATCTGCATCTACATCTCCATCATCTTGTTCTTCTTCCATCATCATCACCACAACCATTATTATAATGCCTTTCCCTTCCTTGCTGCGGCTTGGCTTGGCCATTGGAGCCTTGGCTGGACAGAGCTATGCTTCCCCCCCTGCACCTATTCACAAAAGAGATGACCTATCCGATACCCCATTACCGATTGTTGTTTGGCACGGCCTTGGTGACCAATTCAACAGCGATGGAATGAAGGGCATCCAAGAACTCGCTGAAGCCATCCACCCAGGAACCTTTGTTCATATCATTGCCATCGACGAGGATCCCAGCCAGGATCAAATAGCCACCTTCAAGGGAAATGTTTCCGACCAAGTCAGCAAGGTTTGCGAGGAACTGGCCAAGCACCCCATTCTGTCTACTGCGCCTGCTATTGATGCCATCGGTATCTCTCAGGGTGGACAGTTTCTCCGTGGTTACGTCGAGCGCTGTAACTGGCCACAAGTCCGCAGTCTCGTCACATTTGGTAGCCAACACAATGGCATCATCGACTTCAGGTCCTGCGGCGCTACCGACTGGCTCTGCAAGGGAGCTATGAGCCTCATGAGATTTGGTACTTGGAGCAAATATGTCCAGTCAACACTTGTTCCCGCGCAATACTACCGCAACCCAGCAACCGAAGCCGATTACAACAAATACCTCGAGAATTCCAACTTCCTGGCCGACATCAACAACGAGCGCGAGTTGAAGAACGAAAAGTACAAGGCAAATCTGAGCAAGTTGACCAACTTCGTCATGTGGATGTTTGAAGACGATGATCTTGTTATCCCTAAAGAATCTTCCTGGTTTGAGGAGGTCAATGGCACAGAAGTTATCCCTCTTCGAGCTCGTGAGCTTTACCACGAGGATTGGCTTGGCCTTCGCGAGCTTGACCGCAATGGTGGCCTCAAATTTCGAAGTGCCCCTGGTAAACACCTCGAGAACCTCTCTGAGCTACTGAACGAGGCCATCACCAATTACTGCGGCCCGTGGAGACGAACTTTTGAGTCAGATATGGAGAACTCCGGGAATAGGTTGGAGCTAATTTGATTCAATTACTCATTTTTATCCTATAGTTACTCAACAGACTGCCACTACATCAAGAACCCCCCTTATGCGCCTCGTCCACATGCCGTTCCTACTATCATGCTCAAACATGAACACGCAAAATGAGCGGGCTTCAATGACAAGGCAGAAGTCCCGGCTTATGCTATAAGCAACTGCACTAAAAGTATCGCAGTTCCTAGCAGAACCGACCCTTTGAGAAAGATATCTTTGGTGAAAGCTCAACTCTTGGGTTGGTTCAGAAACGAACTGGTGATGTTTGGCTATTTAACGTCTTGAACTAAATGATCAAAATAATCACGGAAATTATGTATGGGTGCTCCGAGTCTTTTCAATGCTTATCCTATGCCCCTGCGTTTTATTAATGATCACGTCGTGCTCAATGAAATACTTAGTATACAAGTTGAAAGTGTAACTGAGGCTTGTACTTAGCTGCGCCACAGTCCAACATCAGCCACATCGCAATTGCTTTACATCATGACAACTGAAGTAATTTTGACTCGACGCGACAACAAACATCATCGCCATATCTTCCGAGAAATTCCTCCCGCTTTTATATCCCTAATCCATACTGAGCATCCGTAACTGAAGTCGGTAAAGCCTGGGTGTAATAACGCTCAGCGACGAGGCCCACTTGTTTCAATTGATTGACCCTTCTGACCACCGAAATCACCAACTGAACGACCAGCAAAGTTGCGACAACAACCATACATTTCACATCCTACCCTCCGCTCCAATGACAACATCAAATAACGGCCGGTCCGCGGCCACAAACGGCGGCGCGATACCCAAGATCGGACCCCACCCAGGCACCATCTCCAGTTCGAATCAATATACTTCGGAGCTCAAGGTGCGGCGTATGCTCAAGGACAATGGCTGCGATCCCGCAAGACAGGATAACTACCGTCTTCAAGGTGTGCAGTTGATTGAGAATGTGAGGGAATATCTGCAACTGTACGTCGGGTCTTTCTATAGAAATGCGTGGGGATTAGGAACTGATCAGACAATAGACCTGTGAGGACGTTCGATACGGCGTGCACATATTTCCACAAATTTCGACTCAACTTTAGAGACGTCGAGTATAACTATCAAGACGCTGCACTGGCATCGCTCTTCGTCGCGTGCAAGGTGGAGGATACCATCAAGAAGTCGAAGGAGATTCTCGCGGCAGCATACAACGTGAAGAACCCCGACAAATCAGTCACGCCCGATGACAAGGTAAGCCCAACAAGCAGCAATCACAACGCCGTACTGACCCTCGTAGATGTTTGATAATCCAGGCAAAATCATCATCTGCCTCGAACGTCTCATCCTCGAAACAATCGGCTTCGACTTCCGCACACGCTACCCCCAAAAACTCCTCGTCAAAGTCGTCCGCGACATCTTTGGTAAAGAGGATGGAAAACCCTTCTTCGAGACCGCATACGCAATGTGCATCGACATCTACAAGACCTTTGTCCCCATAAAGCGCACAACGTTCTCCATGGTGATGGCCGTCGTGGAGCTCACAGCTCTCATGACAGAACAGCACGTTGAAAGGGTCCGCGAGTATGCAAAGACAAAGCGTCAATACCACTGGGGCTCTGTTATGGAGACCATGCTTGATATTCTGGATTTATACGTTCAGCATGGTAAATCTACAAAGGTCGCGGCGCAGTTTGATCAGAATAAGATCATCGACATCAAGATTCGGCTTAACAACGATCTTGACAAGGCGTTCGAACCTCGATATCTGTACTACTGCCCCCGCTGCGAGGCTGAAGATCCTCAACCCTCTACACCCGCATCAGCGACATCGCCCGCGACATCAACGTCATGGCCAGGCGATGCATCTGGAAGACGAATGGTGAAGGGGCCAGAGGGGACGTTGCGTTTTGTGTTTGAGCCTGAGGCTGCGTTGAGAGAAAAGGAGATTACTAAAGGTTTTTTTAAGGAAGATTTCGAAGAGTATGAAGTTGAGGTTGAAGAGCCGGTGCCGCCGCCGCCGAGGGAGGGCAGGGGAGGATACCATGGGCATAGGGAGAGGGGGGATCATAGGAGGGGAGGACCGTATGG